>JAODJU010000095.1:3377575-3397379 GCA_026776725.1 Gnathonemus echidnorhynchus
GGGTTTTTCCCCCCCCCCCCCCCCCCCCCCCTAACTGCTAAGCTTCTCCAAATGTGTTGAGGATGCACTTTCAACAAGGTTTTCCTCCCTCCTCATTCTGCCCTGCGATCGCACTCAGCATTTTTTGTCCTGTGGGTGTGATGTCTTTTCTACAAGTAATCAGCTCTGAGGTGTCAGCGTTCTTTCAGGCGATTCATAAAAATTCAGCGTGCGCCTGCAAAAGATGTCTCCTCACACCTTACCCGGACCCCAGTCCGCTATCGCCGTGCCCCCCTGCCCCCCCCCCCTTCCCAACCTTGCCTTTGCTATCCACACACGAGACGAGGTGAAAGCGCTCACTGGGGGCGAGGTGTCTGTGTGTCTGGTAAAGGGGGCCTGTGCTCCACCTGATTCCAGTATCAAACGTGTGTAGCCAGGGGGCAGTCTGAGACGAGTTTACACCTGCTGGAGTCGCTGTTTTATGCTTATTGTTTTGTTTGCTTTCTGTCTTTCTCCGTTAATCCCATATCTCTTCCTAGTGAAATGTTTATTAATAGGCTGGAGTTGTATTCATGCGAGAAATGTGATTGCTGGGTCGTCACTTTGGAGTTAAGTTTGGTATATTGTGATGTAATCTAGCCCCGCAGCTTTGTTTCTGGATCCGTGGCAGTGGATACAGTGGGAGATGGGAACCAGAGATCGGCAGCCTGTTTACCCTTTTGATCTGCTGTTACTCCTTGCTAGGAGCCAAAAGTGTTGAACCAGCAGACACTACGATTCCGGAAAGCATCGCTGGGGTTGTGCTTTTACAAAGTCTTTGTGGGTCTAGAACTACCGGTGCCACGTGGGTCCTAGAACGTCAGGTCCAATGTGATTCTAGGACATAGGAAGTCACCCACCTGATGGTTGTGGGGCTGAAATATGCATTTCAAAGCCTGGAACACACCAAGTTGATTTTCGGCTGGCGAAGGCTGTTTGGCTGTCGCACCAGCCTGGTCGGACATGGTTGGTCCTGTCGGTACTGTTTTGACTGATTTTCGGAATTTTGAATCTGCATCAAAGCTAGTCGGTTAAACTGAGCTCTCTGATTGGGTTGCATGTCATCTGTCACCTCGAGTCATACAGGTCTGGTCCAGTGCGAATTTTCACAATCCACAGGAGGGCATGAGAGCCGATCATCCATCGGCCTTGGTTGGCGCTATTTTTTTGCAATCGGCTTGGTGTGTATCCAAGGACTCTAGGGAACACCCAGTGGTGTTTCACCATTGGTTATGATATTTAGCTGCACCCACTGTGAAGGAATGAATGAATTTGTGGGCCATGCATAAGCTTGTGTTCATTTCTCCTGGCTTAATCAGGCCAGTTATTAGTTATCTGCACTCCTTATCTCTAATGTTTTTCCATAAAATTCAAGAATTTAAATGGGGCATTTTCAGATGATGAAATAACTGCAGTAGGCAAATATGATTCATTTTTTTAGGAAATTATTAAAACTATTGAGTTAATTAAGGAGTCTAGGGTGGAAGTTGGAGTAAAGACTTCCAAACAGAGGTCACCCGGAGTTTGAGGTGTGTGTTACGCTCCTCGACTGGCAGCAGTACCAGGTGCTCCTCCAGTACCACAATGTCCGATAAGGCAGGATGCATTCAGGTTGCTCTCTTCCACATCAAAACACCCCCGCTTGGCCAGGGGGCATCTGGCTCACGTTCTGCATCTTGGGAATGCTTGTTTCACTTATGCTCCTCTTGTCCCAACCTGCAGTGGGCATTCGGTGAAGTAACGTCTCTGTGCATTTGTGGGTGCCATTGCGAGCCTTTGCTTTCTATGTGTCATATGTCCTGTAGCGTGTCGACCTGGGAATCTGCTGAATCATGGTGACTAGACCCCACTTTGGTGTCGGTTGCAACGGTTGGCTTCCCGTTTATCTTTACATGGGTTTCTTCCTCTCACTTCAACGAGTTAAAGTGACAAGCGATTCTGCAGAGCCTCACGGTGTCTTCCCTCTCACTCTCCCTCGCCTGCTTGCTTTCTCGGTATTCAGGATCTGTCTGCCCACCAGAAGCTCTGTATCAATCCGTTTAATGCAGCTAAGAGCTCCCATATCAGGGGGAAAAGAGGCACATTAGGAACTGTTAACTCTCCAGGATGCTCAACTCATTGTGGGGAACCTTAACAGGAGACGGCAGCTTACAGATCTGCATGAGATAAGGTGTCGTAGCGTATCTGCTGCTTTCACGCTTGTGCGGCTCACTTGGCTTGGCCTCGTGCTGGGTTCTCTGCGTGTTCCTGGTGCTTTGGCGGGGCTCTGACCTTTGTGTTGGCAGATATGGCCAGTCATCGCCTTACCAAAAGGAACAAAGCCATAGAGCAAGCCATAAAGTAACAGAAATTCATTATGCAAAAGAAATCATATAATTTTGATCCACATTTCATCCATTGTTCGTTCCATCATAATAGAACACACTGAGGTGGCCAATTCTGACTTTCCCTGAGTTGATTCTAAACGGTGCCATAGAATCCACCTTCTTATATGATGGACCACTTGTTTTGGAACTCCAGAGAACCCCGGATATGCCACACCTCCTTCGCTGCTGCTGTTTCACGGTTTATTTTGTGCTGGCCTTAATTGCCCTATAGAGTGACACGGTGGTAGATGTTTTGTTTTCACAGACTTGGCTGTGAACTGCACTGCCACCACAAGGCCAACAGGAAGCCAGAGCATTTCTCTGTCTTTGTTCTCGTTCTGGTTGTTTCTGATACCAGAGACCTGTGTGTGTGTGTGTGTGTGTGTGTGTGGCCAGGGTGGTCTGTGCCGCTCGGTTGTATGTCAGGTCTGTGAGTGTTTCACAGCAGTGACAAGTCATGTTCTTTGGCCTGTTTCTGGTTGTGTGTTGCCTCTGTGACATTTGGATAGGATGCAGCAAAACCTCATCAGGCCTGACCACACTGCCTTACCATCCATCACAATCACAATCTCCACCTTCTGCCCTTCCTGGGTCATGGGATTCTGTGCTGGTTCCTCTGTGTCATGGAGCCTTCTCCCCACTCTGACTCATCCCTCATTTGACTTTCTCCACCTTTCTCCTTTCCAGATCTGAACAGCGGGCAGCAGCTCTCGTGGCATGACGACCACCAGCAAGGGAAACAAGGCCTTGAAGGTAAGCTTCATGTTACGCTTCTGACCAGCAGGTTTAGCTTTCGGAATTCCGTTCCTTGTCTCCTCATCGGATCACCTTGTTACCTTTAGGACACAGATACCCACATCGGATACACACCTGTGCCAGTTACTGTTCATCCTATTTAGAGTTTGAACAGGAGCACCCAACTTTGAGAGAGAGACAGTATTAAACTAGTAATAATTTTCAGTTAATGTGGTTATGTGGTGGCATTAAACATACCAGGTGAAAATATCTCCTTGCAAGTGAGGACTCTGTCTATTGCCTGTGTTTTAATACCATCTTAATCCTATCTTTTAATCCTATCTTAAGTTGTTTCCAGCTGTTGACCTTGGATTTACCCTCCCGTGTTCCTGACTCGCTGCCGCCGCCCTGCAGGTTAAAAGGGAGCCAGGGGAGAATGGGACCAGCCTTACGGACGACGAGCTGGTGACCATGTCGGTGCGGGAGCTGAACCAGCACCTGCGCGGCCTCTCCAAGGAGGAGATCCTGCAGCTGAAGCAGCGGCGTCGCACGCTGAAGAACCGCGGCTACGCCGCCAGCTGCCGGGTGAAGCGCGTCACGCAGAAGGAGGAGCTGGAGAAGCAGAAGGCCGAGCTGCAGCGCGAGGTGGAGAAGCTGGCCTCCGAGAACGCCAGCATGAAGGTGGAGCTGGATGCGCTGCGCTCCAAGTACGAGGCCCTGCAGAGCTTCGCCAGGACAGTGGCCCGCGGCCCCGTGGCCCCCGCCAGAGGCCCCATCGCCTCCGTCATCGGGCCTCTCGTTCCAGGCAAGGTGGCCACCACCAGCGTCATTACGATAGTCAAGTCAAAAACGGACGCCCGGTCTTAGTATCTGGGCCGAGCCCGAGAAGGGGTTGAGGGGGAGGGGGGTTGAGGGGAAGAGAAGGGAGGAGCTAATCAGGCAGAACATGGTCAGTGCTTCATCACTGAGCACAGGGGGAATCTAATTGGTTTACCTTTGACGTCAAGCCCAGCCTATCCCAAGCAGTCTCCCAACAAGCCAACAGATGGGGGTGGGGTGGGGGGGCAAGCTGTTTGAGGTGGACCCACCACCAGCCTGGCAGGCTACCTGCACATCTGCCGAGATAGAGAGGCTGGGACCTATAGACAAAAGACCAGGGCAGGTCACTGAAAGCGATGGACATTTACCTGCCACCAGACAGTGGAGGACTAGAACCCGCTCAGACTGGCTGTCACCCCAGGCCAAATCATGTTGCAAAATGTCTTTTTGCATTTGTACGGTTTTTATTTTCCTTGTGGTGTTCATATGGGTCCAAGTGTATCCTGATTGTGATGTCCCTAAGCCGTCTCATAGCTCGTTCACGATGCCGTATTTCTGTGTGTCCTCGGCCTACATTGTCCAATCAACTTTTAACACTGTAACACACCAGTATCCCAGTACGGCCTCATCTTGGCTCCTTGTGGATCACATGGACCTTTTGAGGGGTGAAACGACACTTTCTTGCAGAATTTTCTTACTCTGGTACACAGCGTTGCAGGTGTAGCTCTCTTTGCGGCTTTGTGGAGGGCGCCGACTAAACACCCTAACTGCTTCAGCTAAAATCACTATCTGTATTCATTACGTACAAAATACCTGTGCGCAGTGATTTGCACTGACCAGCTGTTCTCAGGAGAGCTAAAGGTTAAAAGCTGATGGGATTTTGACTTTGAGCAGCAGCTGTAGGATAGGATTGTAAGTTTTGGTTAGAAGAACTGTTTGCATGATTGGGGTTTTCTCTTCAGAAACAAAAAAATAACAGGGTGAACCACTATTTGAAAGAGTGGAATGGTGTTATTTAGGATTCAGCAGTAGGGGGGCAATAATGTATTGATGTGCAGGTAATAATAATAATAATTAATAATGATGATGATGATGGGTGTCGCTAAAAGGATTTGTTTGGTTAAATGTTTTCTGATTGGAGAAAAATGCTTGTTGCTGCTGGTTTCTATAAGTACGAGGTATTTGGTCCTTCACTGGCAGAGAACAGCGACGTTCCTACAATTTTCCGGAATGTTCTTCACAAGCTCAAAAAGGGTTAGGTACTATTTCACGCCTTTCAGAAATTTGAAGATTGTTCAACTGTGTACCATCAAAGATGGAGATCACAATTATTTAATTTGTGCTAGGTTTAAAAATAGCATTTTTTTTGTCATAAAAATGGGGACAGGCTGACCAATAGACATATTCTCAAGCTTTACTATAAAGTTATTGGTGTCTGTATTCTGAGGATCTTTGTCCATGTTCAAGTTTTGATTTTTATAAATACATAGAGTATCTTACATTATTTATAAAATCTTTAAAAAAAAAAAAAGAAAAAAAACTTGTTTGATATCTTTTTGCAATTGTACCAAAAGTGGCTTACTATTGAAGTCGATAGCTTTTTCTAGTGACTAGGCGCGTACTGTGGACTAGCGCGTGGCGTGACGTGTAAGTGACAAGGTGACAGTATTGTTCACTATATGGATGTGATGCTGTTCTTTAATTTAGAGAAACTACAGGTGATGTAAACAGGGTCCCATGGCCACCCCCCTATCCCCTCCCTGTTCTCCTGACCGCAGTCGATTTTGTTCCAACTTGTGCCCAGCCTGGGGGGAGGGGGGTTTCCACAGGCTGATGTGTCTACATGCTAATTCCGAGCGCCGAATGCTACACCTGGACGTTACGCTGTACTAACGGCTGTTCCTCCAGCCAAGGAATAGAAGCTCGCTCCCTGACCCGACCCTGGCCCGCTACGCTTTAGCCAACGTCTCGCCTAAGCTGCTCCTTCGGATCTGCCGTACCTCACTACTCCCCTGCCCCTGCTCGCTGGCGCGTATCGCGAGGCCCTGGAATCTGGAAGCCTTAGCGCAGTGGAGGGCCCGAGGCCGTTACGCTGGTGTTTAGTGCGGTGGACACCCCTGGGGGCTCCTCTGCAGTGTGTCTGCATGACCCCTGACCCATTAATGCTGGTTTCTGTGTTAAGGTCCACAACCACTAATAACCTTTTTCAGTTGATGTAGTCTGGCAGGAGGAGTCTGTATAACCTTCTGATTGTAACGCCACCATTAAAGCCTCAAACAAAAGAAGAAAAAAAAACCAGGAAAACCACAAGAACATAGCTACATGCACGCTCTGGACAAGCCATGGGCAGAGTTACATCACCTCTTAACTTATTTTTGTGACGTGTGAATTATTTTTGTGTAAATCTCTTCAATATATTCAATGCAAAAAAAGATATATTTTTGTTTTTGGATTTTGTTTCCGAAATGTCGGTTGTGTGAGTTTCTGGCACTGCTGCACTGTAAAATGAAACAAACGGACTCCATGTAATTTCTGTCCCCTGTCCATGCAGGGGGGGCACTTTTTTTTATTTTATTATTTTTTTTTTTAATCTGGAACGGTCCATTTAATCTAGAAACAAAATGGCAAGAGGTAGGGATTCTGAGAGTTACTGCTATGCAGTATTGGTGACTGCTGCCTGCAGCCCTACAGAACCTAAGGACAGTCCATACAGACACCTGCATCTTCAGCACTCTCAGCTACTATAAACATTTTGTCCACCCCCCCGCCCCACCTCCATCACATTCCCTGCTCTTTTCAGGCTTTTGGTTTAATTTACCAAAGTGAGTTAGGAAATTGAAATGAATGAAAACAAGTGGATGTAATTCTGCTGCGTAATTTGAGTCCCAAGTGGTAGAGGCAGGCGTGGTGATGGCAGTGTGATGGAAGCCGTGCGTGTGCCTCCATGGGGGGGGGGGCTTAGTGAGCACTCTGTATGTGAGACTGCCCTCCAGGTCGCGTCCCTCTTTTGCTGCCGAAGAGCGGTATCCTTATGGCTGTTTAGGAAATTAAAATATAGGTCAAAATACTGCTACTGTGTGTGTGTGTGTGTGTCTGTTTGTATACACATCTGTATACCCACGCTACTGTGTTAAGGAGCCTTCCCCTTGAGGATAAGCTACAGCCTTGGGGGGGGTCCCCTTTGACTCCCCTGAGCCTTAGGGTGCTGGGGGAGGCTGGTCCCTCCATAAGCCCCACTGGTGGATGAAAGGGGGTTTTGAAATGTTTAGTCTGAGACATGGCAAGTGTGCCAGACAGCTGCTCCACCTGGCGACCCAGAAAGTGGGCCCTCAAATCCCGTTCTCAAGTTGAGACGCTTGGCCTTAACTGTGCGTGTGGCAAACTTGGGCGTCCGAGTGCATCCTCAGATTGCCTGTGAGGTTTAAGGCAGCCTTGCTGTTGGTCGTAACTTACACTGCATTTTTGAGTTTATTTTTGTATTA
The DNA here is from genome assembly GCA_026776725.1 of Gnathonemus echidnorhynchus. NCBI lineage: Eukaryota > Metazoa > Chordata > Actinopteri > Osteoglossiformes > Mormyridae > Gnathonemus > Gnathonemus echidnorhynchus. The sequence goes on from JAODJU010000095.1 coordinate 3,384,996, forward strand.
ATGAATTTAAAAGTGCAAGGTTTTTTATGATCGAAAAGTACAAGCTTTTTTTGCCCCCTAGTTAAGCATTTGAACACTGGAAAAGATACCTGAGACATTTGGATTTATACCTGTTTATATATATATATATATATATATATATGGTTAGTATTTTTTTTCCCTTCCACTTTGGGTTTTTAATGAACTTCTCATTTGACTGGTGATCTGTGAAATTGTTCGTATGGAGTTTCACCTATGTTCTATCTTGGCATTGCTTTCGTATCAGTGTTGCCGTTCTGTTTTTTGCCGTGGCAGTCCTGTTGCGTGAACCCTGTGTGAACAACTTGTAAAGGTTTTAAACAAAACAAAAAAAGCAAGCAAAGTGCTCGTGTAACATGAATCGCCGCTGCCCGTGCCTTCGAAGACGGGTTGGTGTACGTCGTGAATGTTGTGGACAAGTGAATCTTCCTTTTTTTTTTTTTTTTTTTGTTTTAAATTATGCAATTCAGTGGGCTTCAGGGATGAGACTGAAGCTATAGGCTTGGATGCTTGGATAAGTGTCATCATAAACGTCACAGAAGTCACTAGTTTTATACGGAGCGCTTATGTATCTGTGACTATTGTCAGATCCTGTTATCCCTTTGCTTTCACCACGCTTATCTGATATCCCTTCTCCTTCCTTCGAATGCAGTGTTGCTCGGATTACTCTGGCAGAAGCTGTTCTGCAACAGATGGATACCAGTCTGAACAGATCTTTGTTTGAGGAAGAAAAAGTTAACCCCCCCCACAACTATTTGTGTATTAGCTTATAACTATAAATAATTTTCTGGCAAGGTCGAATCTTTTCTCAGCAACAACCATGATTCTGAACGCGAAGCACAGATCTGACACCTCCACATTTTAAATTTGCTAGCAGGTCGGTGAGTAGATATCAGTCCAGGCCAGTCAGTACAGGGTTCTGCAATCATGTGACTAGGTGAAAGCTGTTTGGCCCCAGAATTTTGTTTTGCATGATTGAACATTATTTTTTTTACTAGGCGTACAGCATCGTGGTACACTGTCACAGGGGCAGGGTGAATACCATGGATGGATTAATTTTCTTTGTATTTTTACTAATTTATCTGGCGTGCGCCTCTACAGAATCTGCGTCCACTGTGAGAAGATGCGACAGCAGAAGTTAAATCCGAACGTTATCCCACCCTTCAAGTCTTTGATCTTGATGTCAGTGTTTAAAGGAAGTCGTGTAGCAGGCAAGTGGCTCCGTACCACGTTTAAGGCCATATAAATAGCAATGGCAGCTGAAATCCTTATTTTTAAATGAACAGAATTATTCTTTTGTTTTTTGAATATGGAAGGGAAAGGGCTCAGACTCCCGGGCGCTTTATTCATTTTCTCGTGTTAATTTGGGCTCCCACTTGAATTTTTAATTTTTTTTCTTCATCGGGGCGACTGAGGTCACAGGTTTACTTGCTGGATTCAGAGTTACTGCACTGTGCTTGTTGTAGCTGCACATTAACATCCTATCTTGCTGCTAGAACAGTCTTTACTTTGTGCTGTGGAATTTTGTTCTCGGAGGGGATGACATACACCAAAAGTCATGAAACAAAACGTTTGGGACAGGGGGGTGGGATAATGGAAGCCCTTTTATTGTGGATATGTGATATTTATCTGAATGGCGTTTTTGTTTTCTGTCCAGTTCTTTTGACTATGTTACATAATTTTGATTACAAGTGAGATGTAATGTTTGTCTTTTACTGAAGAAATAGTTCATTGGGACTAGGGCGATAGCAATCCAGGCTTCAGACTGCATTTAATTTGTTCTTTATTTATTTCTTTTTTTTTTTTTTTTTTTTTTATCAAACCACATGTCTATGTCAGTTGGTAAGCATATGACTGCATATGACTATCTAGCTCTGCAGAGTCGGGTATTTGTGTCTCCAAAGTATCAAGTGAGAAATTTTAAAGCTATAAAAGTAGTAACTTTATGAATATGGTAAATAACGATGATAAAACTGGTTTTTGTTATTTTTCTGTATGGGGTGTTAAATTATGATATCACAGTGCTTTGTATGGGGGGAACACAGAGGTAAAGTTGATTTAATTGTAAGTATTTATTAACTAAATTATTGTACTTTTTGCAATCTGTAGATAAGTAATATGATGTATTCGTATATAACAACCATGAAATTAACTGTTTCACTATCAGTCCGAAGCGTCTTTAATTTATTGATGTATATACTGTATGTTGATATACAGCTTACTTTATTTTGTATATGACCAATAAACACATTTTAAAAAAGAGCACCTGTTAGTCCCTTCACTCACCCAGACGTCATTGAACGGGGTTTTGTCTCTTTCTGCTGACCCACTTTGAAAGGTGTAAAAATAGAGTGGTGGTGGTGGTGGTGGGGGGGCATTATCTGTGGTTTGAGGAGACTGCAACCTTATTTGGAGGTCTTGATTTCTTTCCGCAGAAGCCAAAAAAAGCCAGTCAATGACCCAATTCAGGCAACCTCGGTGGACATATTTTTGGCCTGATATTAGTAAAGCATGACAGTGGCATGAGGGATGTCTAGGTGTGTCTGTCCTTAATGAGGACAGAGTTCTCTGTGTGTTAGCCTGAGTAAAGGTGGGGGAGTGGCTGGGATAGAGCCTGTTTACTGTGGTTACTGTGTATGTATTTGTAAACAATATTTCCCAGGCAGGTTTTTTGTCTCATCACGTACATGCATGCCACAGTAGGTTTTAGAATAAGCAATACCTAGTACCAGAACCTTCTATGAATATACAGCGGCAAATAAAACTGAATAGGATGTTATGAGGCAAGATTCCCTGACATGACTTTACGTAGAGGAGACTTAGTACTGAGTCTTTAATGTGTATGTATAAATACTATGGTGGACTGGAAGTCTGCCGCATTTTTTTTTTTTTTGGGGGGGCGGGGGCGGAACGCACCAAACAAAATGAAGAGAAATGGGATCACAAAAAAAAATGTCCAAACCACATACACAAGATCTTATGACACAGAACCACATAGAGGCACCTTTTAAACCCTAACTAGCGACTTGGTGGCCGGTGTGTGCTACAGTGGGTTAGGATGCAGTACCTGTCAGTCACAGGTCGCTGGTTCAAATCCCGAAGTTGGCAGAGTGATGTCACCCTGAACAGGCTCCTTAACTCTCAATTGCTCCAGGAACTGGCTGACCCTCTTTGGATAATAGTGTTTGCTATACAAGCAAAATGTCCAGAAATTAATTGAAAAGTCTAATTAACTTCACATAGGGTTCAATACTTAAGTTCAGTGACTTCAGATCAGCAACATAATACCACCTAAATGTGACTTACTGCCATTATTCTGGCTCTCCTACTTGTGGACTGAAAAGGGGATAAGTTGTCATGGTCACAAAAAATGCTAAATTTCAATTTGACACACAACCCAGTAATGCAGTTGTATGTTTGCTAATGCCTTCTGGCTTTCTGAAGGGTAAAGGTTGCCTTTACTCTGGCATTTAACCGTTATTCCCCTCAAAGCACTGTGGTAATGCTGTGACCCTCCCATTCACACGCGCCATTTTCTGCCAAACAACACAAAGCCACAGATCTCAGGAGAGAGGGGAGGAAAAAACATCTGTACACCTATTCTGTCTTATTCCCAGCCAATACCGTGACACCGTCTTTGGCCTAAAAGATGTGATAAGCATGGTTAGTCCTGTTGGCCTGAGTTAGTGGGTAATCTGGGACAAGCCAACTTATTGTAACATTTGTCATTTTACCAGCTCCTGAAGCAGGTATCTGGCCCAGTTCTTTCAGCCCCCGCACAACAACAAAATTTATCTCCTCCATCCCGTCGCCAAGTTTACCACCTTTGGCATTTAATTATGCAGCCTTCTAAAAATTCCCTTTGTTTGCCATTATTAAATATTATTAATATTGTTTATGGGCTATTATTTATTTGTATTTAGAATCTTATCTGATATCTAATATATTACAAAATATTATATGTAAGTGACCTTTTCTCATGTTTAAACATTTAATACACATATTAGTAGACCTATTTGGGTCTAGGTTAAAATGCACTGTTTTGTTATGCAGTTAGACAAAGAAATTATGGTAATAGACACTTCCTGATCCCCTGGCCGGAAATCTCCTCAGTCCAGCGACAAGGATATATAGATTAAAAAAATGATAAAAACAGAATAAATAAGATCTAGGATGTATACATTGCATAAAGAATCTGCAGTATACACTGTATTTACAGTATATAAGAAAGAGAAATACAAATGGAAGGTATATAACATAAAAACGAAAGGTACAAAAAGACAATACAAGTCAACTGGCAAAAAAGGTGAAAATGCTGGCAATGTACAGAAGTCACAGAAAGTCTTAGGACGCTTGCTTATTTCAGTACAAATATTGCAAATTTATTGATTTTAAAACAAAATCATTATTTTATTCTTTTGTTTACAAAAACATATTACATTAGAAACAATCAGTAGTTTTAAGTAAAACGTTAATTTCAAGTAGTAACAAATTGAAACCCACATTACAGTTCTCGCAGTGTCAGTTGCTGCTTTTAAATTAGTAATACCATTGCAATAACATAAAATACTAAACATTAGTGTTTAGTGTCCATTTGGGAGCCAATGCAATTGCAAATAATAACAAAATGGGTAAGAAAAGAACTGAATGGGTCACTTAAAAGAACTTAAAACACTTAAAAGAAAATGTCTGTGAAAGATATGCGCAGATGTTAAACATTGCTTGTCAATGGACTTGTTATGAAACCAGGAAAGTTGCAACATTGTTACAGAATTAAGCAAGCGTCCCAACACTTTCTATGAGTGCCGTACACTGGTAATATGATGCCAACAGGCAGCAATGATGTGAACAGAAGACAAATATCCAGGGTGGAGTGCAGATACAGCTAGTAGTAGAGTAGAGATAGAGGGTTTGTGAAATTCCTTCTAACTGGCTGGTGTCTGAGCTGCTGGAAGAGGGGCAGCGAATAGCTGAATGCCTCTGGGTGCAAAGCAGCGCGTGAAACGTATGTTTTTGCACCCTGGGGAGCTGAGCTTAAGGCTGAACGGGCCTCTCATCTCAGTGAGAGTAGTTTGGATACCACCCTTCTGGGTGTGTCCACCCTCAGTCCTGTGACAGAGCTGGCTTTCTAAATCAACTTGTCCAGCCTTCCTGCAAACAGCAGCAAAGAACAGATTGGAAGAACATGTGCAGCAGTTTGTTGCACACACCAAAGAACTTGAGTCTCCTCAGGAAGAACAGTTTACTCTACCCCTTCCTGTAGAGTCCATCTGTGCTGTTGCTCCAGGCCAGTCTGTTGCTGATGTGTGAACTCCAAAGTACTTATGGCACTGAACCATCTCCACAGTCTCGCCCTGGATGATGAGAGCCATCAGTGGTTCCCCGATTTGCCTGAAGTGCACGATCAACTTCTTGATCTGACTGACATTAAGCTTGTAGGTGTTTCTTCTTCCCATGAAGCTCTCCACCAGACTTCTGTGCTCCTCTTCCCTCCCTTCACTGATGCATCCCCCAAATGAAGAACTTATGGAGGTGGCATGGGCCAAGTTGCATTGGAAGTCTTTGGTGCAGAGGGTGAGCAGAAACAGGTAGGAGCACTGTACCTTGGGGTGCTCCTGTGCAGTACAGTACCACATCAAATGTGCAGTTATGGGGCAGACAATCTGAGGTCTGCATGTGAGATTGTCATCCAGGCTATCAAGCCATCATCCAGCGACATCCTTCTGATGGTCTCACCCTGGACATGGGTTTGGATGGCATTAAACACACTGGGCAAATCAAGAAAGACTCTCCCAATGTTGCCTTGCTTGTTCAGATTTGACTATGGTCCATAGAGTAGGTACAGGGCTTTCTCCTACACTAGGGGTGGCCAATCTTATCCACAAAGGGCCGCTGTGTGTGCGGGTTTTCGCTGCAACTCCCTAATTAGATCACTAATTAGAGGACTGATTGGCTGAGGAGTCCTCACACCTGGGTTTGAACAGCTAACCAGACGGTTATCCCAAAAACCTGCACACACACCGGCCCTTTGCGGGTAAGATTGGCCACCGCTGTCCTACCACATATGGGGTCTGAGGTTTTTCAGAACCACCCTTTCAAAGGCTTTCATACTATGGCCATTTTAACTAGCTGCCTGTGAAGACGTTGTAAACATACAATATCTTATGTTTCCATATAAGCTAAGATGTTTATCCTGCTAGACAGGGTTACCTACTTTCATGTCTTTCCTTCCAAGTTGCTATTCTAATAATGTGGGCAATGTGGGTTTGAGATCAACCCTCAGGCAAATAATTACCTATAATACAATACACTATACATTTCTGTGTATTTCTTTTGTGTACAGGATTAATGTATGGATGAGATACAAAACTATGTTATTCCTGAAATGCAAACTCTTGGGAACAACAAAGAGCTAAGGATCATTTATACACAGATGACGGTACTATATTTTCTCCCACATCTGTGGGTTTGTCTGACCATAATTCAGTTACAGTTGCCTACCGTGTAATACAGATGACAACAGGTCGTTGAAAAGGAAAACTACAGGTGATTTATGTCTATAGATGGCGGTACTTTCATTTTTAACCAGCATTTGTAGGTCGGTTTTTTTCTCCTTTCAGTATGTGGTAAAGATCGCGGTGGACTATAACGAAATTAACTTACACTTCAGCCACCTGATAATTACAGACATATGTTATGCAATTATATTTATGAAACCGAAACTTTTTGACTAATATCTTTGTTCTTTTCTCTTTTTTTTTTGCTTAACGTTGCCTTTAGATGTCGCATTCCAGCGAGTCCAGCTCCGTCTTTACAAATCCAGGCCGGGAAACAGCGCAGCCCCGTCGGCTTTCAAACTGTCAGACTCCGGAGGAAGCGGGTAAAACGTAAACAATAAGCCAACTCCGTGCATGGTTTCTGTAGTTAGGAATTGGATATTTGCTTTTCTTTTGTTGGACATCGCACTTTTATTAGTGCAAAAAGTTAAATAACTGCTTCTGTATTATCAGCCATAGACTGGCTGTAGGCAGAGTGTTGACCGCTGGTTATTTTTGGCTAGCCTCCTGCTGTTAATTAGCTTTACGGCTAGCGGAGCGCCTCACAGACGGATCGTTGTGGTTTTGTTATGTTTACGCTGAATTACGCTTGACTATAGAGCCACTTATGAAACATGACAGACGGAGAAAGCTTATAACTATTTAGCCATGTAGTGCCTAGTTAGTTAGCCAAATAGCTAAATATCTATATTTATTGATAAATATTTTATGTGGATGATGTTTTATTTTAAAGGAGATACTGAAAACGTATGGCGGACACGTAAAGGCAATATCAGGAAGGGCCGAGCGGGCAGCTAGCAGGCTAACTGCGTTAGCTAAGCTAAGCGCGTGCCGTGGAATGGAGGAGTACGAGACGTTCGCGAGGCGCCGCTCGGCGCAGCTCGTGGAGGCGGCCGGCGCGCGGGGCATCGCGCGCTCCACTGGGCGGCCGGTAGGCGGCGGCTCCTCTTGCATCAGGTTTCATGGCGTCGCCGTCCTTCCGCCTCTGGTACGTATTACGGCGGGGCTGCCAGCTCGCGCGCATCTGGCGGCACTCAGCTCTTACGCAAGACATCTTACGGCATTTCCATATGATTCAGTTATAACCCGAAATTAGGTACATCAGAAGCGTTCGCATAGTTTGCAAACCCTGCAGACTATTGATAAGGTAATACATGCATGTAAGCGCGTGTGCAGAGTTATCTCCAACCTAAACTCTCACGCCAGCCAGCTGACCAAAGCTGGAAACCACAGCCACCAAACCGCCGTTAAGTTTCAATTTCAAGACTTAATTTTTTCAGTTGCTGACTGATTTCCAGATTGTTTCCTTTTTCTTTGGGAGGAATATAGTCATTAAGATTAACCCATAAAGATTTTGTATACCACTCTCTTAACCTCACAACCCCCAACTCCACAGTAAAGGTGTTCAGCAGTTCCATGCTGTCATCATCCATGCTGGACATAGTTATATCTTTTCTGAGGTCCAGTGGTGGTCTTGTATTGGCTGCCCATCGATGGGTCATTGTTTGGTCTGTTTGCCCCTATATTGTTTCTTTAGCTCACCGAGCAGCAGAGGGAGCTAATGCGGGGGTACAGAGGGGAAGCCACAAAGCTGCTGAGACAGAGGGGTGAAGCACAGCCGGGCTCCAGGGTGTCCCAGGTGCAGACCCTCCTCGACAGTGTGCAGGTAGATGGCTTTACCGCGCCTGTGAGCTTGAAGGATCGCTGAGTGCTTGTCTTAGTGTTGTGCTTTGGGTGTGATACCTTTATGGTGTTTCTTCCATCAGCTGAGGAAAGCACCAACACTTCAGGAGTTCATTCAAAATGAGCCAGATGTTGTTGGGACAGGAAGTGCCACCTGGGATTTTCCTCCGCCTTTGTGTTCCACGGCTGAACCGATGCATGATGGGAAACGGGATGAGTTCTCATTTCATCATCTGACATCCATTTCTTCCGTGACTCTGGATGCTACCGACAGTCCAGACCTTACCGACAGGATGTCTCTGGTCCCTGACACCCGCTGTGCGCTTGTGCACGGTTCTGACGTACATCAGACCGCAGAGACTCGGTGCCAAACCGGCCAGCACTCTCTGTCATCTGGTTACATCACTTCCGACAATACGGAAGCCGCCAGCCATACGGCTGCTACAATGGAGGCTGTCCAACTAAGCAAGGAGGGACGTCAGGCGGGGAGCCAGGAGAGTTTCATCCCGCTTGACACTGACCGCTTGGCTGAGGGCACAGGAACAGTGAAAGAGTTTGCACTGGCATCTGAGGTCAATCTGGACACTGCTCGTTCTGGACCAGAAGACCCTGGGGTGTGCGAGGTGCCGTATCGTATGAGCCTTCAGAATCTTTTGAAGCAGTCCCAAGAGTACCGGCACCGGCAGCGGCAGCTGAGGATGGCAAAGAATCGGTCCCAGGAGACAGACGAGGCCCAGAACCTTTCTGACAAAGAGAACAATGAGGTCCCCCTAGTGGAGAAAAATGAGCTCAGGAAAAGTAAAGAGAGAAGAGCCAATCATGCCAAAGTTCGATTTTCACAGTTTGACCCATTTTCTGTAAGTGCGGCGGAACAGCCACCGGTCCAGACTCTGTCAGAAACCCCAGAGGTCCAGTCCTCTGTTGGGACAAACCGGGGAAGCAGTGAAAAGGTGTTTGTTTGTGGACGAGCGAATGTCCCCAAGAATGTGGGAGTGGATACCCTGGTTTCTGCAGCTTCTGCTCTGTCTTTGGAGTCACCTGAACCTGATGACTTAGTTGGAGGTAATGTGACGCGGTCTACAGCCAGGGATGATCCAGCAAGTGATCAATCAAAGCCCCTTGACACTACATCCTCCTCCGCAGAGCCCTGTGGTCTCGGTGAGGGGCCAAAGGTTGATGGCACCGTGCCAAATCAAGTGCCAGCCAGTAAGAAGTTTACAACATTTCCAGCTCCCCAGCTGTGCTTGAGTCCTGTCCATTGTGGAAAGGGCCGAGGTCCCATCGCGAAGCTCTTGGTGAACACCACCCTGAGTGTCAGCGACAACGCTGGGCTGCCTGGTCACACAAAAGATGGTGTTAACCAGGCTGTGCAGATCAGCCAGCTGGAGATGAATCTGTCCCGCCTGCAGGCCCTCATCACTGACTTGGAGTCCACCCTGGATGAAGGGTCGACTTGTCAAACATGGGCTAAAGAGAGCCACCTTAGGGGTGAGCGGGCGGTACCGCCCAGGGACCTGCTGGGCCTCACCGAGCTTCGGCAGCCCAAACGTCAGATCACGTCCATCTCCCAGAAGATGCGAGTGCCGGAGATGTTCCGGGACGCTCCGGTGATGCCACAGAAGAGTCCCGTCCTGGCTGACACTAGCAACCGGCCCATGCTGGACGACTCCCGCTTCCCAAGCGATCGGTCATACGACGTGGAAACGCCGTCCAACCTGTGGCAGTGGGGTGAGGAGACAGGGGAGCGGACACAGAACCAGGGCTCGCCTGTGGGCCAAGGTCCGGGGACGCGAGCGAAACGCAGACTCCTCATGAGCACCGCGGAAACGAAGTCCCGCAGGACGCCGCCGGCGTCACACAGCGCAGCTTGGGGAGGGCCGCGTTCCAGCACCCCCAAAGGTAACAAGCCCACGGTGTGCACCTAACTCTGGCCTGCAGGACATGCCTAGCAGGCTGCCTTAGAACACTGTACTCATCCTGTTTTGGAAGTTGCACGCAAATACCTCCATATTGTGTCACCCCCCCGATGAGCAGACTTGTCTTGCAAGCAAGCAAAGATTTTTCCAGCTGGATAAAGAGCCTTGTGTGTGGGTGTGTGTGGGGCCTGTTCTTCTCCGGGGAAGTTCACCCTGTGTGCTTGGGCGTCTTCGCAGTGCAGACCGGTACTTCGGCACGGCTCCTGCCAAAGGAGACCCAGCTGCATGTGGAGGCCCCAATTAAGGAGCAGGAGAGGGAGCAGCTGCAGGTGAGAGACGGGGGCGGGACGGCACCTGGGCCAGGGGTCGCCTCCACAAAACCAGAGCGGAGCTCCCTGCTTCGTTTCTATTGGGCTTTCAGCCGTGACCAGGTGGAGATTAAAGGGACCTGTGATGTAACGGGGGAATCGGGCTGCCTAACATCACACTGACTGCTGACCTCCTTGGATTCGGCAATCGGCGAAGCAGGATGAACCTCGCATGATTGGTTTAATTAGCTGTAGTGCTTTGATGTTGTTTGTTTGATGAGTCTTGAAGAAGCCATGGTGTTAAACTACAACACTATAGGCTAAGTGAACCTGCACTGACTCATTCTCCCAAGGGCACGTGTGTTACTCCTTGAGTCGTACTTGTGGTAATGTTCCTGCGCCATTAATTATAGCCTCTAATATATGCAGCTAACAACACTATAATTAACAGAAGCTGTTTTATAAACGGAGGCTCTTTCCCCCCTTGTTGCCATCGACGCGTCTGGAGCCTGGCCCTAATGTGGAGTTGGCGTTGCCATACTAGGCAGCAAAATTGACTGGGAGAATGAGCGTGTAATTTGTTTAATTCGTGAGTGTCTGCGTTAAGTCTTTCGGCTTGCCCTCCCCATCACCAAACAGAGGATCGGCGCCCGCTTCCAGTGCCATCTGTCTCCACGATGGGAGGGTGTGCCGACCTCTGGGCCCCCGGGTGTCCCTGTCCTCGGGTCCCCCGCAGTGCATGATTCGGGTTCACAGGTATATTTGTTCCCTTGATGTTTTTCTTGTTTTCCTGTTTTTCTTCTTTTTCTTAAATAAGTGTGTGTGTTCTGCTCTGTCCCATTGGCTGGGTTAACAGCTCTAATTAGGTCTGTCTCTTTTGCCCTAAAAATGCTGCCACTGTACTGGAGAGACAAGCAGGAACTCGTAGGCGGCCTGCATCTCTGACCCACTGGGCGCATCGATTGGGGCATATTGAGTGTCTAACAGGGGGAGGATGAGTAACCTTGTCATAGACATTTTCTCTCCACCGCCGCAGAGCTGCAAGGCGGAAGAGGCGTGGCTTTGAAACCCGCTGTGGCTGTTACTGGCAGCTTATTTTATTGGTAATGATTGGTTTAAACCTGGCAGTGATTGGCAGTCCCGCCCCCCAGGTTTCTAAGCCTTGTTTTCTTCATATCCACTCTGTGTTTAAGGGCAGTGGGTGGGGCTTGATGCCTCGCGATCAGTGCTGCTGCCCCAGCTATCTCTCACTCCTGCTGTGCACATGGCACCAGACCAGTCTGACTCGTCTTTTCCTGCCCTACAGATATCCTGCCGCCTCAGCTCTCCTTGGCGCCCCCTTGTGGCCGCAGCCGTCAAGGGCTACCTCACTCGGCGGCTGCTGCGCACGGAGCACGTCGCCCAGCTGCTGCGCACCGTCAAGGTGACCTTGTTTGACCTCGGCGGCGCCGTGCCGGCTGCCAGGGATATGAGCGCAACTCAGCCCCATTTACATTTTTATTGCCTGTCGCCAGCGCTATTAATCTGCGCTACTAATTTCCCTGCGCGGATGATGAAGCGCATGTAATGATTGGCTGCTGGATTGACCGATAAACCGTGCCAGGTTCCTAGTTATCTTTGCGTCTGCCTAATTTAGCTTTCGCATTTGACAGCGATGTCATCATCAGCTCCCGCGGCCTTTTGGGAAAAGGCTTTCTTTCTCTCTTTAAACACTCCGCACCTCGTCACTTTGGCAGTAATGGCCACTCCTGCGGATTTACGGAAATCTCCCGAATCCACCACAGGACTCTCGTCACTTCCTGTTGGCGTTCCAGCCCCGGACAGCAGAAACAGAGGAGCTCGATAGCGAACAGGACCTGGAGTTACAGAAGCGGGTCTTACTGCAGGTACCAGAGCGCCCCC
>JAODJU010000095.1:3397479-3415519 GCA_026776725.1 Gnathonemus echidnorhynchus
CCGCGCCCCCCCCCCCCCCCTTTCTGTAATACCACCGATTTCCTGGTCAAGGTGTGACTCACGGTAAAGTGGCACCAAACCTGACTTGGTTACGGCCACACCAGAGGTACGAGTCAGCAGTTGTCGAGCCACAGGCCGGATGGGGTTGCGTGCTGGAGGCTGGCGTGTGCCTCAGCGGGTGAGGACACTGTGTCTTTGGTCGGAAGGTCGCTGGTTCAAATCCCAGCATCAGCACATTTATTTCACATTTGGGCCCCTGAACGAGGCCCTTATCCTCCTTTTGCTCCAGCGACTGTCTGACCCTGCTTTGGATAAAAGCATTTGCTAAAAAAATAAATGTAAATTCCAGTGATTTCCAGCGATGTCACTCAGAGCTGTGGCTGTCGGGGCTGTGGTCCACTGCTCTGTACTGTGTGGAGTCGCTGGTCTGCTGTATTACACAAATGCACTAAGATGTAATAATGAGTTTATTATAACAAAATGAATCTGTCCCTCCTCCTCCCCAGCTGCGCTCCGCTCGCTATGAGATCTACGACATCTTCTTCAGCTCCTCAGCAGCGGAGCGGATGCAGATCATCTCCTGGGACCGGGCGCTGGTCTGGGAGAGGGAGCTGAGACGTCGGGTAAAGCACTGGGGATGGGGGGTGGGAGGGGGGTGGGTCTCGCTCGCGTCCTGGATCTCTGACAGCTCTCCAATTGAAAACTTTGCGCTGAAATAATGATGAATAAATGTATGTTTCTGGGAGGCTGCATTTTTCTTTTCGACCACTAGGTGGTACCAGAAACCCACTTTTAAGTCGCTAAGCAGAGGTTTTCATCCAAAAACATACATCCAGGTTCCCCTAGAAGTCTTTGTCCATAATGCCAGTGCTGCTCACACTTTCCCGGCAGCTTCAAGCTCTCGGGTGGCTTTCTGGGAATGCCCAGTGTTCCGGAAGCTTCTGTTCTGTTCATGCCTTTAATTCGAATACTGTTGTGATAAATCAGTGTCATTCCCTTTGGCCTTTAAGGAAAATGGACAAGAGCGTGTCAAAGGAGGGGTCTCCCTGTCTGCGGCTACCAGGAGGTCCCTGGAGAGGAGGAGGAGCTCAGCGTGAGTGTAGTTCGGTCTTTTGGTAAAACCAGCAGCGGGCAGGATTTTATTTCTCTACCTCTTTGTCAGTGTGAGCGCATTTTCCCGCAGCCTGCCTCGTTAATCATGGCTCTATGGGGCAAACTTAGTGCTCTGCTGTCCTCCTCTGTGAGCAGAAACGATTTGGAGTGCTTTGCTGTCCCAGCTGGAGATCGATCATCAGCTGCGTGGCAGAAAGTAACATATTATAATGCACGGCACATTTATCACCGTTTGACTGCTCTGTAGCCTGGGACTGAGAGCTCCAGGCTCCAAGCTGGTCCTCTTTTAGTTAAGGGCATCGACACTCAACCTATATTTTCCATTTCAGTTCCCGGGGGCAGCCTGCTCTAGTACCCTTTAGCGTGACACTTAATCTGCCTGACTGCAGTCGAATGGCCAGCTGTATAAATATGTAAAGTTGTTAAAAAGTCCCGAACTTCACGCTCATTCCCCACAGGCTACACAAAATGGCAGTCAAGAGACCACGGCTGGCTGGTGTGAAGGCTGGCTGGAGACGGACCTCTCAGCGCCCCAGGCCACGGTGAACCTGCAGCCGCCTGGCTGAAACAGCAGCGGGACATGCTAATATGTTAGTTTTGGTGTCCCCAGCAGGGGGCGCCATGACCTCTGGTGCCACAGCTGACCGTGACAAACAACAGTGACTCCGAGAAGCCACATTATTAATCATATGGGCTTCATTTATTTTACTATTTTTAACTTTTGTTACTTTTTAAAAAATGCGCTTTCTAAAATGTTTTTGTGTGTATATTAATGTATTACCTTAGTAGTTTTTTTTTTTACATCTGTTGCAAAAATTGCAACCTTTCTAATATATAAGGGATAAATTATTTTCTGCATTTACGTTTTATATTTTTTTATATTTAAGTGTTCAGTAATAAAAGTTTGTCTTCACATTGTGTGTGTGCTTTAGTGTCTTTCTGTAAGTTGTAATGAAGCCCAGTGATCAGGAATTCACATTTACTTGAAGCTAACTTTTCACTGAAGTAGCTAAAAGATAAACATTTTCATGTTTTGACCTTTCTGCTGGGATCCGGTCAGGATCACTGTCAGGTAGGTGTCCTGCTCAGGGTACAGTTTGGACCACATTCCTCAGATGAGTACTGCTTGGCCTGTGCACTTCAAGTATCTAGAGTAATTGATGAGTGTGAAAGTACTAAAAGTTCCACTCAAATACCATTTTCTGTTTACCCATAAATCCACAGCAACCTCATTTCATGCGCAGCCCGCTTGTATTTCAGAATGATTTAAAGAAAAATAACTAGCACGATAAACCGATTCATGTTTGAATCACGATATGGGTACTGCCATAGTGCCACTGAGGTGTAAAATCAACCGGAATTAAATATGTTAAATATCTGAAGGTGAAAAGTGTCGCGCTCCTTGTAACAATAACAAAACACAACAAAACAGCCCAACTTCATCACGTCCGAACAATACAGGAAAAAGAAGAATAGACACATAATCAGAGACCAGACAACGATATTCTGCCCTGGAAGAAGTTTCTGAACGTCAATTCTGCAAGACACCGAATTAGCTTAATTTCGCCGCGCACGCGAGGAAGGACAGCGTGACCTCACCGATTCAGATCGATAGGGGGCGCTGTCTGTCCAAATGCAGGGAGGCCTCGCGTCTGCGCACAAGCCAGCGCACCGATTCACAGCCACCAGAGGGCGCCGTTCGAACAGATAGCGGCACTGCGGCTGCGCGTACGCCGGTGCGCGGTGCTCGTCGGTCCCCAAACAGGAAGAATGGAGGACTCGTCGTCTGCAGGGAGCAGCTTCTCGTCCAGAGCCAAGAGGAAGGCGCAGGAGAGGGCTAAGATCCTGCAACGGGAGGACCAGCGGAGGACGATGAAGCTGGTGAGGTCGGGGAGCGGGGCACCGGCGCTTGGTTACGGGCTGCGTGTTTTAAGGCGATCATCCACGGCTGCTTTTATGATCTGCGTCGCGGGTCTCCTTCCCGTGGAGTATATTACTGCTAAAAATAAAGTAGAGGTTTCATCGGGGTAACACTGCAGTGTCTCAGTACGGCAGACGGCGCTGATACTGGGCCAAATCGAAAGCAAGTGGGACCTGTACTTCCACTCAATCATGTTAATTAGGCAGCTAGAGCAGTGCTGAATAGGGCAGTGTCTGTGTCTCTGTCTGTGTCTTTGTGTCTTTCTGCTTGTACCTTTGTCACTTTCTGTCTGTGTCTCTGTGTCACTATGTACCTGTGCCTCTGTTTCTATACCTGTCTGTGTCCTTGTCTGTCTCTGTCCCTGTCTGTGTCCCTGACATTCTGTCTGTCTCTGTCTTTTTCTCTGACACTTCGTCTGTGTCTGTCTCTGTCCATCTGTCTGTTTCCCTGTCTGTTTCTGTATGTCTCTCTCTTTTTCTGTCCCTGTACGTCTGTCTATGTCCTTGTCTGTCTCTGTCCCTCTCTGTGTCTCAGACACTCTGTCTGTGTCTGTGTCTGTCCCTGTCTGTGCCTCTGTCCATCTGTCTGTTTCCCTGTCTGTTTTTGTGTCTTTCTTTTTCTGTCCCTCTTTGTCTGCCTGTGTCCCTGACTCTCCTTCTGTGTCTGTCTGTGTCTCTGTGTGTCTGAGTTCCTGTTTGTCTGTGTCTTTCTGCCTGTATCTCTGTCACTTTCTGTCTGTCTCTTTGTCCCTCTGCCTCCGTCTGTCTGTCTGTGTCGGTATGTCTGTCTGTCTGTCAAGTTCACCCCCCTTTCCCCATCCCCCTGTGCAGGTGTCGCGGATCCTGAAGAAGTCGGAGTGGGAGCGGACGGCCGAGGATGTGGCAGAGTTGGAGAGGCACGGCGAGACTGTGCGGGAGCTGTGCAGGAGGCAGGTGCGGCGGAACATCCTGAAGAGGAAGCAGGAGGAGGTCAGGAAGCCTTTCAGATGTTCTGGGATGGTAAAACAGAAGCCGTATCTCCTGGCCCTTGCGTCTGTCAGGCACAGTCACTTTGAGGTCGTCCCTTCAGGTATTTGACGGCACAGATGACCTGCGGCAGAAAGTGGCACAGCTGGCAGAGGCGGTCCGCGGCGCCAGGAACCTCATCGTGTACACGGGGGCGGGCATTAGCACGGTACTGTCCATGATTCCGTAAGAACCGTCCAATCAGAACTGTCTGATGGAAGATGCTGATGAGGTTTTCCTGTGTGTGGCAGGCGGCTTCAATCCCCGACTACCGAGGCCCAAACGGTCTGTGGACTCAGCTGCAGAAAGGCCGATCTGTGAGGTAAGTGGGGCCGGACTCGCCATCCTGGCAGCGGGTCAGAACTCGGGCTCCCAGGCGTGACCCACCTGCCGCCTTTCCCCGGGCAGCACGTCGGACCTGAGCGAGGCGGAGCCCACACTGACGCACGTGGCCATCCGGATGCTGCACAAGGAGAAGCTGGTGAGCACGCGCGATTGGCCGGCTAAGTGTTCCGTCATGGAGGTGGAGCCCCTCCGGGACACGCCCACTTAGAGTTTGGAACATTCTGTTTCAGTACGGTGCATGCTAGTGGACGGGGCGCTGTGGGAGATTTGAAACTCATCCGAAACGAAGACTTTGACCTTGTTATGGATCTGTTTGGATATGCTCAGGGATTTAGGAACCGGCGTGCATGTTGTGTGTATTTTGCGTGCGTGTGTCTCAGGTGCAGCATGTGGTGTCTCAGAACTGCGACGGGCTGCACCTGCGCAGCGGACTGCCGAGACACGTCCTGTCTGAGCTCCACGGCAACATGTTCATCGAGGTGAGTGGCCCCTGCCGTCCGGCTCTTTGCGCGCTTTTTGCCATCTCCTGCTGCCGTAACGAGCACCGCGGTTCCCCCCCCCCGGCAGGTTACCATGCTGCGGGAGGCCGTACGGCACCAGGGCTAATTTCTGACCCGCAGAAGTGCAGCTTCCTGTTGCAGATCGGCATTTAAACGTTTCGTAACAAGACCAGAGGAATCATTTTGCATTGCTGTCTTCCACAGACTCCTGCAGCTAATCTCTAATATTAAATATTATTTTAAAAATCTGTTATTATAGTGAAATGCTTTGGCATCTGTCCCCTTTCTTCTGCCCACTACTGCTTGGGACAAGCTGCAGTCTCAATACGCCCCTGGACTGGCGAAACACTATAGTGGATGGATGGATTATTCAGGAGCAGAGAAACGATCGATGCCATTTGTTCCCACCGTCCTTTACATTCTCATCCGGTTCTGCAGTCGCACTGTTATTCTGCACCACACAGTGTCTGCTTTCCGTCAGGAAAAGTCCGATGAGCAGTGACTTTTAAATGCACGTTCACGCCACGAATCCCCACTTCCCGTCATCGGCATCGTGTGTCATTAAACGCTCTCGGCGCATGTGCACAGTCGCCATGGTTACCCGCCTCCGCTATCCCCACCGCAGGTGTGCACCTCCTGCTCCCCGGCGCGGGAGTGGATCCGGCTGTTCGACGTGACGGAGCGGACCGCTCTGCACCGGCACGGCACGGGCAGGCTCTGCGGGCACTGCGGAGGGGAGCTGTGTGACACCATCGTGCATTTCGGGGAGCGCGGCACCCTGGAGCAGCCGCTGAACTGGGAGGGGGCCGTCAGGGCCGCCAGCACTGCCGACACCATCCTCTGCCTGGGCTCCAGCCTCAAGGTGGGCTGCGCCACACATACCAGCCAGCAGGGGGCATGGTCCCTGTGAATCCTAGGAGGGGTATTCTGTTTGACCTTTGGATGTCAGTTCATCCTAAGGTCAAACAGAATACCCTTCCTAGAACTACCATAAATTATCTGGATATTAAGTATTGTGGAAAGAAATAAGCTTTGGATAAAAGCCGGTGGCTTAGCTGCTGATGCGTGATAGAAATAACTCGGAATGCTTTGTGTGTCATGCTGACTGTCTGCTTGATGTATTAAAGTCATAGATCTGTGCAGTTTAATAGGTTTTAATGCATTAGGGCCAGCCATGCGATGCCTTGTCGGGACCATGTAGAAATTGGTGTCGAGATAGCTGGGATTGAGCGGGAACTTCTCCGGCAATTTTCCCGAAGGCACTGGGGAGTAACGAATCAGGCCTTTCTCCCTCCCCCTTCCCCCCTCCCCCGCAGGTGCTTAGGAAATACTCCTGCCTGTGGTGCATGAACCGACCAGCCAACAGGAGGCCGAAGCTTTACATAGTGAACCTGCAGGTAGGCTTCAGTGGAGCATGAGGGTCCCTCTCACAGAGCAATGCAAAGCCTTCTGTGCAAAACCATCTGTGGCCTGCATCTGCAGTACTGAGCGTCAGTGTCGCTGAGGAAGCAGCAAGCAGGCGACGTTCCTCTCATTCATCTTTTTTCTGTTTTGGATACTGCCATGTTTAATCTGAAGTGTGTGTATTTTGCAGTGGACACCAAAGGATGACCTGGCAACCCTTAAAATCCATGGGAAGTGTGACGATGTCATGCGTCTTCTGATGGAGGAGTTGGACATCCAGGTTCCTTCCTACGTCAAGTAAGAGCCTTTGCTGGTGTGGGTTGGTTGAGCACGACCTCCTATTTGAGGTTTGGTCTGTTTGTTTAGCAGTTTGTTGAACATTTTTTGTACAATTTATAGTTTCTTTCCTACAACAGAGCAGAAGACCCCATTTTCAGCTTGGCCACACCGCTGAGACCTGGAGAAGAAAACAGCCACACCCGTAAAGTGATATCGCCATCTACAGGGCTGGAGGAGAGAGTGACGGGCACTGAGGGGCCATGTCCGGCAGCCCCCATCCAGGGTGGATGGTTCGGACGAGGTTATTCCAAGGGAAGGAGGAAGAAGAAAACAACAGCCTGAATGAGCCAGGCGTGGCAGATTTTACCAGAAAGTATTTATTGAGGATCCAGTCTCAGTTTCATGTGGTGCTAATTAACTGTCTGAAAGGACCTTTGGTTTGGTAGATGGGTAACGTTACTATTTATTGAATTTAACCTGTTTGCACCTTACTCTGTCCTCAGGTATTTAGTCAGAGCAATAAGCAACTTCACTGGGTCGATATTTCTGTTCACAAAGTCAACAGTGAAAAGAAAGTGTTAAAAATATGTGATATGGCTGGTAGTTTAAATGTTTACATATCTCCTGAAGTTGGTGCAAATAAGCAGGGTGTAAATATAATGTTTTACTGGGTTCTCTGTGTTTGCTTGAACAATATAAAAAGTGTTTTTTTTTTAAGCTGCTGACCTATTTTGGCCTTATTCAGAAAGACGGTGATGGAGTGTAAACATCTCGTAAGGTGGTTCTGGAGGTTTGCTGTAAGACAGTGTTTCTCCAGCCGGTCCGCGGGAATCCCCAGCCAGTCCGCGGGGATCCCCAGCCAGTCCACACTTGTGCTCCCCCCCATCCCTGTACCGGGGATTCAGAGCTCCTGATTGTTTGGTTCAGGTGCACTCGGAGCTGTGAGGAAGCAAGAGTGTGGACTGTCTGGGGATCCCCAATGGACCGGGTTCAGAACCACTGGTGTAAAAGGTCCAGAGCATGTGGGTCCGCTGACTTCCCGTCTGCTGTTATACCTCAGAGTGAGGCATTAGGCCTGCGCTGCTCTCCAGCTATGTAAATAACAGTATAACGGCATGATGTGTGTTAATGTTTGCGGTTTAGGGTGTTTAAGGGTATTTAAGCATCTGATGAATGTCGTACAGTGATTTCAGGGTGACGCATTGTTAAACTCTTCAGTGTTCCTGTGTTCTGACCAGTCAGCGACCGGCCTGTCCGTATCCTGGCAGAATCGCGGACCGGTCCGGATTGCGCATACTTGCGAATGTTCCTCCGTACTCTCAGGGGATCTGGGACTGTGATGCTGGGGTTTGGCGTTTGCGAGGTCGCCCCCTGCCTGCCTCTGCCTGCAGCCTGCACAGTCTCTGTCACTAATGTTTTGGCTAATCTCGCTTTCGCGGCCGCTCTTGACATTTTGTAGACCCCACCCTGTTTGAATGGGTATTTATAACTTGGATTATTTGTATAGTCCGCAGGCACTGTGACCTGCAGATGGACAAAGACCCAGGTCCAGCCTCTTAAGGTTTTTATGTGCTGATTGTAATAAAAGTCTTTGTTTTACTTTGTTTCTGGGTGCTTCCATTACAGGACGTAGTTTAGCAAACTGGTGAGGCTGCTTCAGTACATCAACCACAATATTCAACAATACGTGTGAGAGCGAAATAGAGAGGAGCTGGATGAGAAAACAATTATATAAAACAGGAGGACAATTTAGTAATTCGATGACAATTATAGTTGCTAAGGAAAATTGTATTGTATTTGGCTGAATGGAAATTAGGTTTTTATGTGTCAGTTATAAAAGAGGTCTGACTATCAACAAGGAGCAGAATGAGGTAATTAACAGATTTCCATAGAGGCACCAGCTGGATTTTGGGTGTAACTATCTTCCGTGGGCAGAGTAGTGGCTCTGAGGCTAGGGATCTGTGCCAGTAACTGGAAGGTTGTTGGTCCAAATCCCGTGAGTACCTGGAGTGATTCCACTCCATTGGGAGAACATGCAAAGACACACAGAGACTTGAACCTTCAATCATTATAATAATAATTTTATTATATGGTCTATGCAAAGGCATGTTTCACTCCAGTATTTTGCACCGTAACTTACGCCTGCTGCATGAACAGCATTTGCAAGTTTAGATCAACATAAAAGGGTCCATTAAAGAGAGAAACCGTTTATAAATACAGAAAACTATTAATATGTCCCACACTACTCACGTGACGAAGGTTGAAGCGTCCGCGTGGGTGGGGTGACGATATGGCGCTGCCCACAGCGACTTCATCGTTCGATTCCGACTCCATGACGCAATTTCCGGGAGGAAGGGCTGCCGCTGCTCCGCGGTGCTGAAGTGTCACTTTGTCTAAGCCGCATCCGGCATATCGCGAACGGAGCGCTCATCGTTAACTCCCTCCCCGGGTCCTCTCCGCAAGTCATCACATTGTATCACTATATTTATTTGTAGCTGTTTTAAGCATCTTGCTTAAGATATCCAACATTTATAAATTAATCGGAGACAATGATCAAGAACGGTCACCACGCGACGAGCGAACCGGGGAATGACGCGGAGCCGGAGAGAGGCGGCATCGGCCGCAGCCCGGAGAAGCGAAAGCGTACCGTCCGGGTGTGGTGTGATGGCTGGTGAGTAGTGTGACATCCGCAGTGATCGCTCTGATTCGGACAGCCCATGGGGCTTGGAGGTTAGCCTGAGCTGAGAAAGATGAGCTGAGATGGACACCTTCGTGCCCCCTGGGCAGATGTTAGGGGAGGTGTTACCGGTGAACTTTCTGGAAGTATTGCTTCATCCTTCATTCATCCCAGCCAGCTTTCGTTTAACTGACAGCAGCGTGAACTAACTTAAAAGAAACTTATCTATGTGGTTATATCGCTTTCACTTTTACTTACTGTTTTTCATACACCGTCCCCTTGCCTAATATCATTAATGCATCAGATCCCAAGTTATCCATGTTTCACAGGAATGAAAGTGTAACGAGAGAATGACAGTATAATGTGCCACACATCAGGGGTTAACTAGATAACAGGAGTAAGGAAATTACAAAGTACAGTGTAAACGTCGGTTCGCGGGGTTAGGACAAGAGCTGGCGGACATTACAATACATTCTGATCTAATGTACTACAATGTAAATCATTTCTTGCTTATATAAATGACCCTTAGGTAACCGTGACTTTGTTTAAATGGCAGATCCCACTGAAATGTGCAGTTACTCCATCTCCTGTTTTAAGGGTTGTTTTCCTGCCACTGTGTCCCGGGGTGCTGGTGTCTCCTCCTGTTCTGGTTTAAATGGGACACAGATGGCGCCCTGTAAATGCCAATGTGTCTCTGATTGACCAGTCAAAAGTGCGGGTGGGAATTTGGTTCAGATACGTGTTATGCGGGGGGCGGGGCCAGTCGTGGGGGCCCCAGGCTTACATCAGCATGGACACTCAGGTGTTGCTGATTTAACCAACCGTTCTATTTTCCCGAGGCTGGGCGGGGCCAGGACGTTTATAGCTCATGCATTAATCTGCCCCTGTTGCTGGCATTTGGTTAGACATTAGATAGAGTGTTATGTCCTGTAACACTGTACCCAGATCAGCAGTAGGAATAAAGCACTATGTGTCTGGCTTGGAACAAAAACCACTCTAGTGTCTTTGTGCTGTTCCACTATCTATATCTGAACACAGGCTTCTGTTTTTTGTACGATTTATGTATATTTATCTTCGTACCTATCGCTATTTTTCTGTCTGCGGATTGCTACATAAAATTTTGCTGTAGACACAGTGACAATAAAGTTTTATCTTATCGATGTCGACAAGCAGACATGCTCACTCTCTTGTTAAAATATTTTTTTTCTTGTTGCCTGGAAATCAAGAGTTATGCTGAGTTAAATTAAGAAGGAACGGTTTGGGTGTGGCGTGTCATCACTGCCTGCCCTCCAGCTGCAGACGCTGATCCTGTGCGGCTGTTGGGGACGGCGAGGGGGGCTCTGCAGTGAGCAGAGGCCCAGTGTGCTGTGGGTCTGGGTACGGGAGAGGCGGCGACGACGGTCATTCTGGGACAGGCTGCTCCCGTTTGGACTGGAGGTTTTGGTTACGGGTGGACAGATTACACTGGATTTAACTGCTGTGGCAACGGCTCTTTAACCCACAGGACTGTCAGGAAATTCGTGCTGCCCTGCACAGCCCACTGTGTGCTTTTATACCCCTAAGCCCTGAGCTTTAACCCAGAGGAAGCAGGACAATGATAATGAATCCATAGCAAAAGAACTAACAGAAAGTCAGCCCCTAGTTTTATTAGATTCGGTTGTGATGATGTGCTGTTGTGATGTGGGGGGGTTTCCTGCATACCTCCTCCATCATGGCAGGTCTGCCCCTGGGGGAGTGCAGGCCAGAGGCTTATCTGTTCAGGGAACCTGACGGGCTGAGCCTCTGGGCCTGTGGAGCCTGGCTGGAACGGGCGCATCGCGAATCGCTGGCGCGCGGTAAGCTGCTGTCTACAGCCTTTCAGCGACGGTTACCGCGGCCCTCCGCAGGACGGCCAGTGACGTCACGATCACTCTCAGCCTGGTATTTCGGGAATCCTATTTTCCTTTATGAACTGGTTTTTTTATATACAACATTTTCAGACAAGTTTCTTCGAAGTTCTTCACAGTAGATCTAACAGAGGTGACAGACGCTTAAGTTGTCAGTTTCGGGAAAGTTGAACACAGTTTCTGGATCCCTTTGAAGTAGACGGTAGTAGAACATCTGTAGCAGTATAATCTGCACTGCTCTCTGATAGGGTGGCTCTGCCAGTCATGTGACCCATGCGTTAATGATATCATTGTGTTCAAATCCGGTCAGAGTTTTGCAAATGGCTAACCGTTCTAAAACGTGGGTGTCTATTGGGCTGGAGACTGTGTCCTTAGTCGTCTGTGGTCACAATGAGGGCAGGATGATGGGTCTCGGCTCGGCTCGTATCCGGGTACACAGACGCCATGCTTGTGCCGTCGCCCTGGATCTGGGGGGCACACCTGAGCCGGCAGGCCAGCTCGCCATCAGAGGGGTGGGTGTTTGGGTGCTGCGTGCCCAAATCCCACGGCTGCACCAGCTAATGGCCCCACTGTTTAAGACCCAAGACTCAAGAGTTTGTTATTGTCAACACCTCCACATACAAGTGCACACCCAGAGGGGTCAGTCCTGAGAAAGGGCTTCCTGTCGTTACCTCCATTTTAAAAACATGCCTTAACCCATATTTTTTTGTTGCTGCTGATGTAGCCCCATGTTCAGGAAGTCGATGTGCTGCTCGCGGTCTGCCTGCCTCGCTGTCTGCCTCTATGTCTCCCTCTATGACACCAGGCCAGATTCTCTCTCTTTCTCTCTCTCTCTCTCTCTCTCTCTCCCTCCCTCCCTCCCTCGCTAGCTAAACTTAGTTGTGCTAAGCAGCAGGGCTGTTGCTAATCTGTGAGGTTCCTGTGCTAAACACGTTGGCTTGTCTTCGTTATAGCAAATGGTGTCATATTAATAATAGATGTGTAAAGGCAGCATGTGCAGCTCAGCTTTTCTGGGGGCCGTTTGCCTCACGTAGCTTTTCTGGGGGCCCTGTTTGCCTCATGTAGCTTTTCTGGGGGGCCTCGTTCTTTTCTGTCTCACCCACCACCGTGGTGCTGCTCATGTTTTCCAGCTACGACATGGTGCACTATGGACACTCCAACCAGATGCGGCAGGCCAAGGCCATGGGGGACTACCTTGTTGTTGGAGTTCACACTGATGGTGAGCATCCCGGGCGGGTCAGTGCCTGCTATGAATTGTTCTGTATGGAGTGCTGACAACTGACTACCATAACCCTGTCTCACTGCACCTGGGATAGGCTAGCCCTGTGTCACTGCACCCTGGGGTAGGCTAGCCCTGTGTCACTGCACCCTGGGGTAGGCTAGCCCTGTGTCACTGCACCCTAGGGTAGGATAGCCCTGTGTCACTGCACCCTGGGGTAGGCTAGCCCTGTGTCACTGCACCCAGGGATAGGCTAGCCCTGTCTTACTGTGCCCTGGGCTAGGCTAATGTTAAAAAGATAAACATAAGCATGTATTTTGGCCTACAAAAAACGGTACGTACCCACACGCAGACACACACCTTCCCCTCCATCTCACCTCCCTCCTCGCCCACCCCCCACAGAAGAGATTTCGAAGCACAAGGGCCCCCCCGTGTTCACGCAGGAGGAGCGCTACAGGTTGGTCCGCGCCATCAAGTGGGTGGACGAGATCGTGGAGGGGGCACCATACGTCACCACGCTGGAGACGCTCGACAAGTACAACTGCGACTTCTGTGTCCACGGAGGTGAGGGAGGGGCTGTGGGCAGCGGTCACATGACCTGGGGGTGGGTCGGTAAATCTGTGCTCAGTAAGCAAGTAGCACTTAAAAGGGTCAGTCTGTGGCTCATCCCGGGGTCAGCAGAGTGATGTCACTGTTGGGCCCCTTAGTGAGGCCCTTAAGCCCCAATGGCTTCAGGCACTGGCTGACCCCACTTTCTCAAAAAGGTGCACTACCATTCAAAAGTTTGGGGTCACTTAGAAAATCCCTTGCTTTTGAAAAAAGTTGCAAGTTTTTTCTCCATTAAAATAACATTAGATTGATCAGAAATACTGTGTAGACATTGGTAATGTTGTAAATGACTATCCTAGCTGTTTTTAATGGAATATCTACATAGATGTACAGAGGCCCATTATCAGCAACAATTAGACCTGTGTTCCAGTGGAATGCTGTGTTTGCTAATGCGAGTTTTTAATTTTAAAGGTCAATTGATCATTAGAAACCCAATTGCAATTATGAAGAAAGATGAAAAATGTCATGCTGATTTAAAGAAGCAATAAAACTGGCCTTCTTTGGACTAGTTGAGTGTCAGCATCAGCAATTGTGGGTTTGATTACTAGCTCAAAATGGCCAGAAACTTTTTTCTGAGACTCATCAGTCTTCTTGTTCTGAGAAATGAAGGCTTTTCCATGCGAGAAATTGCCAGGAAACTGAAGATCTCGTACAATGCTGTGTGCTGCTGCCTTCACAGAGAAGCGCAAATGGGCTCTAACCACAATAGGAGGAGACGGGGGCCCCGGTGCACAACTGAGGGAGACAATTAATATATCAGAGTGTGTAGTTTGACAAACTGACGCCTCATAGGTCTTCAACTGGCAGCATCATTAAATAGGACCCGCAAAAGACCAGCCTTCGAGGCAGAACTGCAAAGAAAAGCTGTATCTCAGAATGACCAATAAAAAGAAAAGACTGAGATGGCAAATCAACACAGACACTGGACAGAGGAAGACTGGGGAAAAAAAAGTGCTATGGATAGACGAGCCTTTGAGGTGTTAGGGTCACAAAGAAGAACGTTTGTGAGACGCAGATCAAATGAAAAGACGCAGGGTGACATCTGTCAAGCCTGGTGGAGGCGATGTGATGGTCTGGGGCTGCTTTGGTGACGGTAAAGTGGGAGGCTTGTACAGGTTAAAGGGATCTTGAAGGAAGGCTGTCAGTCCATTCTGTAACGCCATGCCACACCCTGGGGATGGAGCTTAACTGGAGCCGGTTTCATCCTACAACAGGACAATGACCCAAACACAGCTCCCAACTATGCAAGGACTATTCAGGGAGGAAGCAGTCAGCTGGTGTTCTGTGTATAATGGAGTGACCAGCACAGTCACCGGATCTCAACTCTATTGAGCTGTTATGGGAGCAGCTTGACCAAATGGTACATAAGAAGTGTCCATCAAGCCAATCTAACTTGTGGAAGATGCTTCCGGAAGCACGGGGTGAAATCTCTTCAGATTACCTCCGCAAACTGACATCTAGAATGTCCAGGGTCTACAAGGTAGTACAGTAATTGTTGCAAATTGAGGACTCTGACAAAATTAGAGCTTAATAATTGTGTTCTTAATTTTAAATGATTATTTCTAATTTTATCAGTGACTGTTTCCTATTTATTTAGCTATATTTCCTATTGAATCTCATTTTGTGTACGTTTTCGTGGAAAACAAGGAAATTTCTAAATTGATAAAATGTAACGTAAAGAATGATATTTATGTCATGGTGCTGTGTTATGGAATGTTAGCACACATGGTCTGACTGGTCTTACCTGTGGTTGATTGCTTGCAGATGACATCACACTTACGGTGGACGGAAAGGACACGTACGAGGAAGTGAAAAAGTCAGGCAGATATAGGTATGCGGGCGGAGCTGGTCATTAAGAATGGATCTTCACTGAAAGAACACTCACTCGATTTTTGAAGTTAAATACTTCATTTTAAAGTTAAACGCCAAAGTTCGTTTTGATGCACTAATGGGCCGCCTGCATGCCGTTCGTGGCCTGTTACTGAGTACTTGTAGAGCATTGCGTGGTGGTCGTGTCACCAGGCTAAGGGGCAGGGCCTCCTGCGTCTTTCAGGGAGTGCCGGAGAACGCAGGGCGTGTCCACCACAGACCTGGTGGGACGGATGCTGCTGTTGACCAAAGCCCACCACAGCAACATTGTGAGTGACATACATTTCTCTGTGTTTGATTATTTCTGCCTGCTCTGTCTGCCCTTCACATTGCTGCTCGTCTGTAACGCTAAGTTTCGTTTAAATATGTTTAAACTATATTTGTGTGAGTTTTCTGATTTTGTTTACTTATTTTTTTTTCTTTTTAAAGGACAATTCTGATTACCAGCAGCACACGGACAACTTTGGAAAGGTGAGATAACTAGAGTATTTTCAGGAACACAGACAAAAATGAGCCCCATTTTGAGCCCCGCTCCCCCGCCCCCCCCATGTCCCAGCTGTGAGGGGGGGGGCCAGTTTGTTTGGCTCTGGGGTCTATGGTGACTCTCTGGCTGAGCTTGCGAATATTATTTCCTTGATTAAAAGGTGTTGACAGTGACGAGCTTCACTGCCCACATTGGCGTTGGTAACGTGTTGAATTACCACCTGGGGGTGGGGCAGAGGCTGGCAGGGGGGCAGGCTGCTCCTGCCAGAGCCCAAGCACAAAGGAATCTCTGTGGAGCGCAGTCCTGTAGGGCAGTCCTGTAGGGCGGCGCCGTAGGGCAGCCGTGGAGGGCGTGTTAAAACTGCCTTTGTGTCCGAGTGTGAAACGGAACAACAATCACAGGTGGAGTTACTGATGACAGGATTCCGCTGCAGAACATTCCAGATGGAGTTTGGGGGGGGGGGACAAACTGGGCGACAGGGTAAAAACAGCAGGGCAGATGCTGGGTCTTTGAAAAGGCTGTGAACACAGGCTGGCCCTGTCTTAAACATCTAAAGTTGGTGCACAGATATAGTTGTAATCGGCATAAATGGGTTTTCAGATCAGAAAGACTATCGTAGCCTTTTGGGATCCAGGGGAGAAAAAAATCATATTGATTTAAAAACGGGAAATCGTATTGATTGACAGGAAGAGGATGTTGGCAAGGTCACATAACGTCATCTTAAAGCTCTAACTGTCCTCTTTAAGAAACAACCGGAATTTACAGAGTGGTATGTGCAGTATGAGAGATATGAGCAAAAACATAATGTCATCTACATGGGGCAGAGATGAATTCCTGGACCTCAGGAGGTTAAAGAAATTAGAATGGTTATTAGCAAGGAAGCCTCTCTTAATAAGGGTGGTTTAGCGTGCCAGGATCAGCTGCTGAATGGGAGATTTAAATGATTTGCTGGGAATTGATACTTGGTGATTTGAAAAAAGTAATTGCATTGACTGACCACATGGTGGCGTAAGAAGAGCTGCTAAATCTCCCTGTCACCTGGCACAGAGCAGGAGAGAAAGTCTTTGGGTGTCGAGTAAACAGCTGCAGGATTAGCACTCACTCTTTGTCATGAAAGAAAGGTTTCGTTTGGGTTTTGTGAACCAGCCTGAGGAGGCCTGAGTGAGTTTGTTACTGTGAAGCTGATGTATGAGTGGGGGGGGGGGGAATGTGCAGGGGGAAGCTGGTATGATGAGCTCCTCACTGTCAGTATGCAGGTGATCGTCAGGGACCACATACTGAACCACAGGAAATGGCGGGAATTCAGATACGTAACATTTCCGACATCATTTCCGGTGAGGTGTAGCGTGTCTGATCTGTGGCGTCATTGCAGGGACCCAAAGGCCACAGTCCTTGGACGGGGGTGTCCCAGTTCCTCCAGACGTCCCAAAAGATCATCCAGTTCGCCTCGGGGAAGGAGCCCCAGCCAGACGACACCATCATCTACGTGGCGGGGGCCTTTGACCTCTTCCGTACCCTTTGGCAGGCGCTGGGGGGGGGTGGCTGAATGAGCTGCCTTTGTGGGTTTGGGAGGGAGGATTGATGTGGTATCTTTAGTTGGTGACTGATGAACAGTAATTCTATGATTAACTATGACGTATATAGGTAAGGGAGCTAAGATCCTCTGTGACTGTAGCACTACCCCCCTCTGCTGGCCACTCAGCTGCGTGCAGGTAGCTGCTTTCCAGCTGCAGCAGTGATCTCTCTGTGGTGTGAAAAAGGAGGCTGACAGGACGGGAATGGCTGGCTTTGCTCACAGCGCCCCCCTCTGGTTGGGGGTTAGCAGGCTCATATCTTGGTCCTGGGTAAAGCAACCTTAACTGGATCTCCTCAGACATCGGCCATGTGGATTTCCTGGAGATGGTCTACAAGCAGGCAGAGAAGCCCTACGTCATTGTAGGACTGCACTTTGATCAGGTGAGTTAACTCCCCCCGTTTACATCTGGCCGGCTGAACAGCTTCACTCTTTGACTCTGGGTTACTGTGGCGACTTCTGGGAATCGACTGATCAGGAATTAACTTTGGCGGAAGACTGGAGGCTCCGCAGGAATTCTGCTGACGGGGCCAAACAAACGGCACATTAACTCTGAGAAGAAACAGCTCACCATACTTTGCCAGTGCACTGCAGCTGTGCCCCCCCCGCGCTGAGTGCATCGGTACCCAAAGAGACACACATGGCACTGCATATGTTCGCTGTCGGTGACAAAGACGTCAAGACATATCTAGCACATTCTCTACTTTTACTGCTTCTCGTGGATTCATACTAAGCTGACATACACTGTCTGATCTGGCAGTAATTGCATCACAAATGTTCTGTAACAACATGAAATTCGGTGCCAGGGGCTGCAGTAATTAAGGAATTTGGCTGATAACCTCAAAGTCTTTGGTTTTTTTGTCCCACGGACATGAATGAATGTCTCATTTCTGTAGCGCTTTACAGAATCAGCCACCACCCCTGTGCAGCCCCCACCTGGATGATGTGACGGCAGCCAATCTGCACCAGTACACTCACCACACAGTAGGGAAGGTGGTGAAGCCAGGAGGGGATTCACCTGTTAGATATAGGGGATGATTAGCAGGCCAGTTTATGTCATGGTGCTGTACCTTGGTTTTACATGTCGTCCGAAGGATGGCACTATTTTCACACCACAGTTAGTGCCCCTGTCACTGCACTGTGGCATTGGGATCCAC
>JAODJU010000095.1:3423643-3447823 GCA_026776725.1 Gnathonemus echidnorhynchus
GAATCAGATTTGTGCCAATATTATCAAGCAAAACTTTTTTGACATCAAGCAAAAACAAGGCTTTGAGAAGAAAAAAACTAACTGAAGCAAAAGAAATGTCATCTCAAAAGTAAAATTTATGCATTCAAGTATACTTGAATTCATGTAAAAGCACTGTACTCTCCTTAACCTTATTTTCCACTTTTATTTCCTGTTAACGTTAGCAAGTTAGTTAACGTTAATTAGGTAAAAGCTAAATTACATAGCAAAGCTTAACTTCACTTCTAATTTAGCACAATAAAATGTGTAGTGTAGCACTAACAACATAAAGTTACATTTTGTTAATCTAGTTGTCAGATCCAGTAAAAATTAAATAGTGGGTAGTGAATGTCCAGTCCTGCTGTTAATTAAAAATGTCAGTGGCACTGACCTGTCAGTCAAAACTTATTAGCCTGAAAAAACCCGCCCACGCGAGAAGTTTGTGTCAGAACTGTAAACAAAAAGTCAGGCAGGGCAAGCGAGGAAGCTGGCAGCGTAAACAAAGGGAAACATTATCAAAAGACCAATCATGTGTTTGCAAGTTATACATTTTACTTTTGAGATGATATTTCTTTTGCTTCAGTTAGTTTTTTTTCTTCTCGAAGCCTTGTTTTTGCTTGATAATATTGGCACAAATCTGATTCCAAAGTTTTACTGTTATGGCCGAACAGTGTGAATTCTCGCCAGTCTCATTTCAGCAACACCTCAGAAAAAGAATTTAATGTAGTGACAGATTTCTTTGTCTTCTGATCTGCTGCTCATGCCGTGGATCAGCACTTGAGGTGAAGTATCCAGATTGGTGCCCTATTCCAGCTTCAGATTCCTGAAATGCATTGTGGTACCTGCTGTCCCTTCCCTCTTTATGCACCACGGGTGTCCCTGGCTTGCCATTAGCGTAAGGGGGGAACAGGGGCCCAGTGATGGAGCAGTGCCCATCCACTGCCCAGTACTTGTGGGTGATAACCT
Source organism: Gnathonemus echidnorhynchus (assembly GCA_026776725.1). Lineage (NCBI taxonomy): Eukaryota > Metazoa > Chordata > Actinopteri > Osteoglossiformes > Mormyridae > Gnathonemus > Gnathonemus echidnorhynchus. Next base: position 3,424,628 of record JAODJU010000095.1, read on the forward strand.
GCGGATGGTCAGCTTTGCCGCCTTAATCGTTTCTCTTTTGTCAGGTCTTCGCCATTGTCGTTTTTGGGAGCATCACGGCTGAGGGCTATATCAACCCCTCGATTCACGTCCAGGAGGTCAAGTGCATGTTCAACCAGAATGACAGCGCGTGCCGTTACGGTGTGGCCGTGGGCGTGCTGGCCTTCCTGGCCTGTATGGCCTTCCTCGTCCTCGACGCTCTCTTTCCTCACATCAGCAACGCCATACAGAGGAAGTACATCGTCATCGGGGACCTGATCTTCTCAGGTAGGTGGGCACTTTCCTGCCCAGCCCCTCCCCATTCTGATCCCCGCCCTTCCTATTGGCTTCCTTTTGTAGCCCCTCCCCTTGTTTGTTGGCCAATCACTCAGCATTAGAACTGTAATATGGAATAAATGAAAATCATCTCTGACCACATCCCCTGGACAGAGAATTTTTACAGCAAAAAAATCGGCTCGGCAGTTTGTAGCTCTGCAGGTTCAGACTCTGTGCCTGTGATCAGAAGGTCATTGGTTCAAATCCCAGAGCTGGCAGACTGATGCCTGTGGTGAGCCCTTGAACAAGGCCCTTAACCCCCAGCTCCAGGGCTGCTGCATGCTGGCTGACCCTGTGCTGTGACCCCCAAGTATCCTCACACCTGTATGTGTGTCTGTAGAGTGAGATGGGGAGGCAAAAAGAGAATTTCCCCACGGGGATTAATAAAGTGTCACTCTTCTATTTTATTCTCTTGTTTAATCAACACGCAAGTGCCTTGCATGTGTTAGATGTGCACCAGTCTTCCTGTGTGGTGGTGTGGATAAATGCAATATGATTACAGTATGTCTTTGCTCTTAAACTCAGTTTGACACATTTGCTGTGTGATATTGTAGTCAGCTACCCTGACGTTCACTCAGCTTTCGCCGTCTGGTTGTCCAGACAACATCGGCGTGACAGCAAAGCCATCCATCTGAAGGAGGACGAGTGTGATAAAGGTGGAACTCTGAGTGTCTGAAAGCTGTCCCCCCCCCTCCCGCAGGAATATGGAGCTTCCTGTGGTTCGTGTGCTTCTGCCTCCTGGCCAATCAGTGGTCGCACACGCAGAACGCCGAGCTGATCCCGGGCGACGCGGCAAGGGCCACCATCGCCTTCGCGTTCTTCTCCGTCGGCACCTGGGTACGTACCCTGTGGGCACCGTGCCCCCCCCGCCTGAACGCACCTCGGCTTACGCTCACCGCGCTCGTGTTCTCGTCTTTTAAACAGGGAGGACTGGCCTTTGTCGCCTTTAAGATGTACAGTAAGGGAGTGGAGAACTTTGTGGAGAACCCCACAGACCCAGCCAACAACCACGCCACCCCCTACCCCCCTGCCTACCCTACGTACCCTAGCGGGGGGGGCGAGAACTATCAACAGCCCCCGTTTGCCACCATGCCACCCCCGCAAGAAGAGGGTGGCTACCAGCCACCGGTTTACTGAGGGTGGGCGGAGTCTGGTCACATGACACGGTGGAGGGAGGGTTTGGTTTTTAAAGCAGCTGTTCTTTCCTGTTTCACTCCATTTCCTGCACCCCACTGTTTGTTTGTTCTGAGTCCGTGTGCAGGAGCTGCTGAAAACACGAGTCTGTATTCAAACCCCGTTCGTACTGGTGCGAGTGTGTGCGGACCCCCACCCATTTGCTTGTATCTTTCTAGGGGTCCTAACCTTTGTTTTGGTGAACGGCCAAATCCCATAATATCACTGAACAGTGGGGTGTCACCAGGGGGCGGAGAGTTTTAGGAATGTCAGTTAATTCTGTAATTCTCGTTTTGGGCCGGTGTGCATGGAGGACAGCCCTGAGCTTGAACCTGGCGTGATACTCGACACACCAGCCCGTGTGAGGTCACCACTAACGGTTTTGGGTGGCGTCACGCGCTTCTCGCTCTCGTACACCCCAGCTCAGGCCCCGGAGGAATTGCACTAGCATTTTTGCCAATCACACACTACACTAACTGTGCCTTGTTCCCTGTATGCTTTTATTGGCATTCAGAATTGCTTTTGTTGTCCTTCCTTGAAGAAACTGATTTTACTCTGTTTTCTGTTGTATAGGTTCATTTAGACTGTTGAGGCTGTTACCGATAAGGCTGTCATATTTATTTTGTGAGTGTGAATGTGTTTGGGGAAGGGTTCTGCAGAAACGCTTGTTTTGTACAACCCAGAGTTTTTTTGTTTAAAGTAAAACTGTCCAGCAGCTGATAAAGTGTCTCTTGGAAGTCTATGGTGTTACAGGAGATGTGTCCATAAACGGCATGAAAGAAAGCATCTTAGGCCTGAGGAACTGGGCCCTCAACCCCCCCAATGAGAGTGAGCAGTAAACCGGGGGGGGGGGGGGGGGCGGTTGTGCCCTGAGTACCCGAGTGCAGCTATGACCTTTGGCTAAGGAAACAACCTGGCCTAGGAGTAGGATTTCAGTTATGCAGTGAAACAGATTTGTATGCTGTACAAAGGCTCCGATGTTTGAATCCCAGAAAACGTTTCTTTGTAATGCAGGGAACTGCGATGCAGTGCCTGCCTGTGGACCCACCTTAAATCCCACTGCACGTTTGGGACGTTCGCCAATTAATCATGAGATGGGAGCCCATCTGGTCAGAAGCATTTTTCTTACCCCCATTTTTATTCAACAAACACCTTTAAAAAATTGCCCACAATCTTTACTAGACCCACACATTGGACATAGGATTTACAAGAGTTCAGGAACATAATTAAGCTAATTGTTACAGACTGTGCTTTGCCTGGAAATACATCGTAGGTGAATGGGCCGGTCCGTTTGATGTGTCTGAGCCAATATCACCCACCGTCTGATCACAGCTGCACTTCATCTATGTCACAGCACCACCCATGATGTCAAGTTAAGTGCAAACTGTCATTAGCAGCCTCAGATGCTTCTAGATGCTGTATCTATGCAGGAGTGTCCATGGTGGCCAGTGACCTTCTCTGTAACTGTATAATACACCACAAAAAGTTATACGGCCTATTTATAGGTGGAAAAGACCCAGAACCCTCTCACTTTGCTTCATAAATCATGACTAAAGGGCTGTTGTTAGGCTGGAATATTCCCCCAGTTCTGTATATAAAAACCCTTAGATGTACACAACACTACATATATACATACAGCATATAATGCTTTCCAAAAGCTCCCCTTACCAACTCAAATTGCTGGAACTCTTCATTTACCAGCTAAGCTTTCGGAATACATAGCCCTGCTAGGTAAAAGTCTTCCTCTCAAATGAGTACGTTTGTTCCTTTGCATGTCACTGGGGCTGTTCCCTCAGAGGTTTGCCAACTGTGCCCTACGGCTGTAGGTAAGTGTATGTTTTAAGGTACAGAAACGGACATCCAAGGTATAAACATTAATGTACCCCCCAGTAGTACAAAAAGTGTTCCTCACATTCAATTTCTATGCCTTAAAAAGTACAACTGACAGACCCTTGAGGGTACAGCCCCAGTGATAAGCAAATGTAGAGCTGGTACTCTTTTTCTCTCAGTGTATGATATATATATATTTTTTCAATCTAACATATAGTCCAAGGTCAAGCTTGGTGAAATCACTCGCCAACAGTAACAAATCACTCCAGGTTTGTGCCCCCTAGTGGTAAGTTGATATAGTTACTAGCATACCTAAATGGTTAAGGAATTTAAGTGAACATTTTAAGCATCCAAGCTCTACTGTAAATCTTACTGCTGTAACGCTTCGGAGCTGATGCAGATGTAAGGTGCATTAAAATGTTTAACACGTATTCGGCGCTCCCATTTTGGCATAATCTTGTCTCTCTCAGTTGTGCAATGGAGCAAAGAGTTTGCGAGGGAAACCCGGGTCCAGCTTCTTCCCGGGGAGGGCCAGAGGGGGTGTCTCATCCTTCCTGGGGGCGCTGTTCTCCTTCTCCGCCATGAGGCCCCCGAAGCAGGCCCGGCACACGGCCTGGTACTTGTCCGCTCCTCCGATCACCTCCACCTGGGGCATGAGGTCACACCACCAACTGTAACAAACTTCTGGTTCCGGAACTGGATCGATGGCTGCTACAGACTGGACAGAGCTAGGCCATTGACCAAACGGGTCAGGACCGCTTAGCTTCAACTGACGACTGTTTGGAATGGGGGGGGTATTGGGGGTAGCGTCTCTATTCCCCTATGCCGGTGATTCAACTTTACTGGATGGGCACAATGTACCACAAAAGGTCTAACAAATACTGTAACCTAAGCCTCAGCTTGCTTGAAATGCACTTTTTCTGAATGGACTTCTGTCTAAACCCCTCGCTGGTCTGCGGAGGCGCCCCCATGTGGCCGGGCCGCAGCCCCTCACCTCCTCCTCGTCCCCCAGCCTCTTGGTGTACGCCGCCTCCTTGAAGCACTCCATGCAGACGGCGTTCAGCTTCACCACGCTCTCTGCCAGTGGCACCAGGCCCAGGATGTTTCCGAAGGGCTGGGGGAAGGGGGACGGACTCATTATACAAAAAGCCCCCCCAGACTAGCGGCCCGCTGCAGTAGGAACCGCGCCTTCATCACACAATCCAACAAAGAATGAGGTCTGGCTGTCACCCCTAATGTCTTCTGGCATTTAACTATTGTGAACTGTGGTATGTCACTTAGTGACACTGAGCCATACTGGGTAAGGCGCTATAAAAATGAACTCTTGAATATTGCATGTAGATTAATAGCTACAATATGATTAACACCAACCCCCCCCCCCCCAAATCAGAGCACAAGGTTTCATCAAAATGTCTGTCAGAATTCAGAATTCTGTTGATAGCTGTTTTATATTATAATGCATGTGATGGCCAGCAGATTGTGCTGCTTTTCAAAAAAGAAAGAAAACATCACTGGGGAGACAGATTGTGAGTTTTTTTGTTTAGCCAGTAGGTGGCGTAGAAGAAAAGGAGCACCTCAAACACCAGCCCTGCCAGTTAAGTATCTGGGATGGTCCCTTTTGAACATATATTTAACAAGGACTGTTCTAAGTAGGTAAGCAGCTGCTTCTGATAGATATGGCAGCTTGGCCACCCGGACCAGAACCAGCAATTATTAGAATAAGCCTGTCATTTTGGAAGTGTGACTCATTCCGCGGTTTAGGACAGAGGCCCCATAAGGATGTCCACCACTACCTTTCTCTGGAACGTCCCATCCAGGGCAGCCACAATGATGGTCTTGCCTTGGTTGGCCATCTCCTCGCAGAACTGGACTGTGTCTGGGAACTGTGGGAGGGAGGCGGATTCACGTGAGAACGAACGTATGCTATTGGTTGACTCAACTGGCAATCAAAAGAACCTGGCCACCTGTGCCACTCCCTTAGGCTGGTCTGCGGTTCACGGGACTTTTATGCAAAAAATGTTCAGAGATAACCAATTAGAATGCAGAGGAGGTGGGTCCAAGACATCTGATTGGTTGGTCCCACCTCCTCTACAATTTATTTGGTTCTCCCTCTGAACAAATCATTTTTCCTTCTACCCTTATAAATTTTTTTGTGGCAGAAAAACACCCATGAGCTGGTTTGCGGCTAGTATAGTAATACTGTGTTCCATTTCAACTAACTTCAAATTAACTGAAATAGATATTAAATAAAAAAGTAGCTCAGAAACAGAAGTTAAAGCTGTAGTTTTATATGGTTTAATAGCATTTATGCTTTAGTTGTAGCTCATCAAATCTGTCATACACACAGTAATGTCCAACCGTTATCTGTGGACGTGTCGCTCCGGCGTTTTTATGCACAAAATACCATGTAATGTGTTATCTACAGATATCGCTAACAATTAACCAGGCTACAACTGGTGCCCGTTTCATTAAGCAGGATTTCTTGCTTATCGGACACCTTATCGGATTTTAGATAGTCTGGGCTAAATGTAAGTGAATGAAGATAAAGGCCATTTGAACTGGGGTAAATTAAATCCGGCTAAGCAAGAAATCCTGCTTTTCTGAAAGGAGCCCCTGGCGTGGCTAAATGGCTTTCTGACTTGCTGGAGTGCGTTTAACTCATGGTTGACATCGTTCCCAGCTCCAAGTTCCGACCTCTGAGGCAAATGGAACGCAGAATAATGATTTATCTTGGAGTTTAGGATGATAAGATGAAGACAGGTTACAGCTGGCCTCCCCATATGATTGTCTGGTGTAATTACTTGTTGAACAAGAGTTTTTGCCATTATGTATTTCTGAATAATACAATGTCCATACAGGGATGCTGTACATTTTCAGCAGCTACCAGACACTTCCAGTAAAAAAACCCAATACTTCTTTGACAATACACTTACAAACTGTCCCTCATCGATGCCGAGGACCTCAGCCCCCAGGGCCAGACTGTAAATCTCCTGCAACCGGCTGGCGGGCACCGCCTCCATGGTACTCCTGTGGGTGTGCACAGGGGCTGTTAGCTCCTGACAGGCATGCACAGGAGCTCGGCGTGCGGGGTGCACTTACATGTCGTGCGTGGCCATGCCTTGCTCGGAGTAGCGCGTGTCCTTGGCGTATTTGATCACCAGGCATTTATAGCGGGCGACCTGGAAGCGGCGCACTCTGCGCATCAGCTCGGTGCTGTAAAGGCAGATAGAAATGAAAGGTCGAACGGTATCAAAGCATGTCTTCCCTTCCATGTATCTGAGCTGATTTACAGAAGCTGCTCATTTTGTTCAACTCATATGGCGAAAGGACAATGCACGGCAGCGTTTCCCTCTCTTATACCCCGTTTCCAGTCCATGCAGTCCGCCTACATGGACAAGCCAGACCCTGCTTACCTTTTCCCCGAAAACATCGGCCCGAAAATGACCTGCGAAAAGTTTCACACAAATACATAAATTAATTAAAAAAAAGAGGCAACAATACGTGGAATGGCGCCAAAGAACATCAGCCCAGGCGAAATAAGCTCATTTACCTGGATATGTCCCCGTGTGCGCATCGGGGAGCTCGGCAAGATTCGGGGTACATTCAGGCACTCCATCTTATTTCAGCCTTTAAGAGCTAAAAATAAAATTAACAAAGGAGACTAAGAGCGCTTATTGCTGAGACGGGAGCCCTCCACCCGGTTCAGTTAGGAAGTTAAAAATCGCGCCAGCGGCTTCAACAGGCTGTGACGTCCCATTTCGAGGCGATTTCCGCTTCGCGGGGGCGAGTTCTCGTTTTACTGGGTGGTTCGGGAAAACTCATTAATATTCATGAGAGATCCACTATCTAATTGGTCGGTGAACGCTCCCAACGACATATGCTGTCAGTTTTTTCTGTCCAAGGCATTCACAGGCCATTCAGATAGCGCTTTTCTCATGAATATGAATGAATATCCCGAACCACCTCGTCAAAACGGAATATTCGCTCGCGGGGGATCCAGGTTTACCTTTAAAAATCAGGGGTGGGCAACCTGTTTGAGCACGGATTAATGTCTTAGGGACAAAATGTCTCGATTAAGAAAAAAACTATGGCTACGTTTTAAATACCATGTTCGTGGTAAAAAATAAAAATGCATTTTGATCGTAATGTCCGTCAGAAGTCCACTTTCTGTTGTTCCCCTGCTTTAATCTGACTTTTGTCAGATTAAAACGATACTAAAATTTGACCTGCTACCGGTTCAAGAGCGAAGTGAAGGAAGCGAGGAAAAAAACACAGACGCACACATAGGTCCGTTAGTTTGATTGAACGACCATTCAGCCAATCACAGCAAAGGTATCGGTTAGCGTCAGTCACGAGGGGATGAGAGCTTCTCCTCTTCAAATAAGTAAGTTGGCAACATACTGTCCTTTTGGATTTGGGAAGGAAAGTATTTAGATACATTATAGTGATATCTTATATTATATCACGCTAAATTAGAAAAGCAATGTCGTAGCGTCAGCATTTCATACATAATGTATGCTAGACGAGGTTAATTATCCCTGTGAGCCCTTGCTAGCCAAATGGCATTGTGTATAACGTTATATACGTTAGGCAAGTACCTCCGTGTTTTTCTTTTTTTCAGTCTGTCTCTTGCAGCATCATACGTTCCTATCATACGGCTGGGTCTTGAAGCAATCATTTTGTTTGTGTCACGCAATATTAGCATGCACTGAAGGAAAAGGCAGGGGAAGAGTTGAGGTGAGAGCTTACTACCACAGGCATGCAATGTACTGAGGCAAGCTAGGCTATTCTAACTTCTTCAGTGTTGTATGGCATTTATTTTTCTGCAGTGTTGTAGATGCATATACACTCGTATTTACACAGGATTATGCATTCGTGTTATGTTAGGGATCATTTGAGCTTGGCAGTTAGTCGACCCCGTCCAGTCCCCAGTAGCCCTAACATCGCTTATTGATATGTGCTTGTTTGGGGTAGGAAGTTGCAGCAGAATTCTACTTCAGTGAGACAAGAGGATGTACTTAATGTTGCACAGGTGAGCAATCAAATAGGTTTGACCACTTGCAAAGAATTCAGCATTTATTTTGACTGGTTTTAAAAATTGGGGAAAAAAACCCTTGAGCGATTCAGTTCACTTGAAAAATCAGAATGTCACAAGACAGCAATAACACGTGTATGAAGACAGATCAGTTCAATTGCAGCTATTTAGTGTGGCTGCTAAATAGCAGGAGGAAGCTTGGGCATGTCTTTGAAAATCATTGGTGGTATGCACTTGTTAGCCAGGCAGAGCTTACTTGATCAGTTACTCAAGTACAAATCAGAGGATGATCCTTGCCTTACCAAGTGGTTGATGGGTAGAAAGGACATCTATACTTAAGCTCCAATTCAGAATGAATTCCTGCAGGTGCTTAGCAAGTCGATCATAAGGGGAACAGCAGACAATATCAAACCACTTCCACACTTGCAGTTTGCTGTGATGAAGGACATGAGATGTGTCCGTAAAAGAGCAAGAGGCATTCTGTCTGAGATATGTTGATCATGATCTAGTTCATTGGACTTTATGAGGCTTCTCTGACTACAGGAGAAAATCTAGCTAGAGTGGTGATGGATGTGTTACAGTGCCTGAATTTGCCCATCAGTGGATTGTGGGGACATGCATATGATGGGCGGCAAATATGGCAGGCGAATACAGCGGAGTACAGACCATTATCAGGACATAACCTCTTGCTCATTATATCCACTGTGCTGTGCACTGTTGTTAACCTTATTACACAGCAGGCCCGCCACTGCTTAACTGGGCCACTGCTTCACTCACTGGGTTCAGTGTGTGGCTCTGACACTGATTCTCCAACATCACGCCTTTGAAACTGTCTAGTGACCGGCCTCATCAGTTATTTGTTAATTTTGTGGGCAGTGGTGGCTTGATGGTTAGGGAAGCGCACTTGTAATTGAAAGATTGCTGGTCCGAATCCACAACCAGCAAGGCACCACTGAGGTACCCTGAGCAAGGTACCGCCCCCAAGCACTGCTCCCCGGGCGCTGAATTAGCTGCCCCCCGCTATGTCACATATGGGTTATATGCAGAGGACACATTTCGTTGTTCTGCACTGTGCGCTGTGTTGTGTCAACAATGACCACTGATCACTAAATTCTAAATTCTACTGCCTCAAGATTTATTGGCAACTCCGTGGAGTGGGTCAGCGAGTTAGGAATTTTGTTTAGGCAGTCAGTGAAATTGAAGGAGATTTTCAAGGGGATCTGAGGATGACCCCTTTCGCACTAATGCTGCCCGTGCTGTAGTGAACCAGAAGGAGCGCATAACGCATGCTTTGGCACACACACAGACACACACACACACACACACACACAGACAGACACACACACACACACACTTTTTAAAAATCTTGATACGCCCCTTGGGGTGAAAGTCCATTTGGTTCAGTTTTAGCCATTGTATCTATCATGAGGATGTTTTAAAAAAAATACAAGTCCTTGTTCCGTCTTACCTTTGCGCTATTTCATGTTTCTCTTTTGTTGATAAACCTCAAAATGTGAAATGCAATTCATCTAAAGTGCAAAGGGGTACTGGAGCCTGTTGAATTCAACGCCAGAACTGAAACTGAAACAGAACTGAAATCCAAACCGAATCATTCTCCAGGATAAAAACGTGTTATTCACATATAGAGTAATACTGATTGTAATAATAAAATAAATGCTCTTAGGGATCCACAGTGTGGGATATAAGCTTGGGGAGGCTGCACTGGCACTAGGCGAGTTAAAAGCCACAGTGTTTACAGATGATTGCGCGTCTGAAGCAACCCGGCAGGTCAGGGTTTCAAAGTCCTGTTCAAGATGTTTTCTCTGACTGGCTGCAATATGGCCACCTGGAAAGAAATGAAACGAGATGTGAGTATGTGGTGAGCGCATAACCTGGCGAAAGGCACACTCGTGGTCCGGACACTCACAGGATAATACGGTGTTTTTGCTTGATGTTTCCGTGTTGTTTTATGCACAAGAATATACGACCGAGGTTTCGGTATACTTTAATGTATACGACTAATGTTATGCAATCTACAGCAGTGGCCAAAAGTTTTGCGAATGGCACGAATATTAATTTTCACAAAGTCTGCTGCCTCTGTTTTTATGATGCCAATTTGCATAAACTCCAGAATGTTATGAAGAGTGATCAGAGGAATTGCAAATAATTGCAAAGTCCCTCTTTGCCATAAAAATGAACTTAATCCCAAAAAAACAATTTCCACTGCATTTCAGCCCTATCACAAATGGACCTGCTGACATCATTTCAGTGATTCTCTCGTTAACACAGGAGAGAGTGTTGATGAGGACAAGGCTGGAGATCACTGTGTCAGGCTGATTGAGTTAGAATAGCAGACTGGATGCTTTAATAGGAGGGTGGTGTTTGAAATCATTGTTCTTCCTCTGTTAACCATGGTTACCTGTAAGGAAACACTTGAAGTCATCATTGCTTTGCACAAAAAGGGCTTCACAGGCAAGGATATTGCTGCTAGTAAGACTGAACCTAAATCAACCATTTATCTGATCATCAAGAACTTCAAGGAGAGACGTTCAATTGTGAAGAAGGCTTCATGAGCCCAAGAAAGTCCAGCAAGCGTCAGGAGTTGATTCAGCTGTGGGATTGGGGCACCACCAGTGCAGAGCTTGCTCAGTAATGGCAGCAGGCAGGTGTGAGTGCATTTACACACACAGTGAGGCGAAGACTTTTGGAGGATGGCCTGGTGTCAAGAAGGGCAGCAAAGAAGACACTCCTCTCCAAGATGAACATCAGGGACAGACTGATATTCTACAAATGGTACAGGGATTGGACTGCTGAGGACTGGGGTAAAGTCATTTTCTCTAATAAATCCCCCTTTTTTTGTTTGGGGCATCCGGAAAAAAGATTGTCCAGAGATGAAAAGGTGAGCGTTACCATCAGTCCTGTGTCATGCCAACAGTAAAGCATCCTGAGACCATTCATGTGTGGGGCTGCTTCTCAGCCAAGGTAGTGAGCTCACTCACAATTTTGCCTAAGAACACAGCCATGAATAAAGAATGGTACCAAAACATCCTCTGAGAGCAACTTCTCCCAACCATCCAAGAACAGTTTGGTGATGAACAATGTGCCTTTTCCAGCATGATGGGGCACCGTGCCATAAGGCAAAAGTGATAACTAAGTGGCTCAGGGAACAAAACATTAACATTTTGGGTCCACGGTCAGGAAACTCCCCAGATCTTAATGACCTTGAGAACTTGTGGTTAATCCTCAAGAGTCGGGTGGACAAACAAAAACCCACAAATTCTGACAAACTCCAAGCATTGATTATGCAAGAATGTGCTGCCATCAGTCAGGATTTGGCCCAGAAGTTGATTGACAGCAGCCAGGGTGAATTGCAGAGGTTTTGAGAAAGAAGGACCAACGCTGCAAATACTCTTTGTATAAACTTAATGTAACTGTCAATAAAAGCCTTTGACACTTATGAGATGCTTGTAATTGTACTTCAGTTACCAAAGAAAGATCTGACAAAAAGATCTACAAACACTGAAGCAGCAACCTTTGTGAAAACCAATATTTGTGTCATTCTCAAAACTTTTGGCCGCGACTGTATATTGTGCTTAAATACTGCTGCCTTCATGTCAGAGTCAAAGCACCCCCCCCCAGACTGTGCTGAGAAAACAGCATGACATCAGATGGAAGAATGACTACCTCCAACAAAATTAAAGGAAAGTCAAATTTTCTCATTAAATATGAATCAGAATCCATTGCCAAGGCCATCCATCCATCCATCCCTCCATCCATCCATCCATCCATCCATCCCTCCATCCATCCATCCATCCATCCATCCCTCCATCCATCCATCTGTAACCATCTGTACAGCACAGAGTCCAGGGGATCAGGCTCATGGAGGAGGAATCGCACTATAGTGCCAGAGCCAACCACAGGGCTCACGGCGCCGCCCCTCAGGCAGAGCCGGTTTTCACATAGTTACCTCTTCTGCATCCTCCCCCCCCGGCTGGGGTTAGAGGACGAGGTCCCGACTCACTCAGTCCACCTGCCCATTGGCATGAGGGTGGGGGGGCAGGGTGTCCTGGCTCCGCCCACTCATGAGCTCGGCCCACACCTCTCCGAGTGTCAGCACATTGGTATTTGTCAGTTATAAGACACTTTCCTGCATTTTCCGATTTCCCTTCAGTTCAAGAGCTACTGTAGGTTACATTGTGTGCTTCTGCTGGGGTCGGGTGCGACTCCACCCTGAAAGATGTCGCTAAAAATGCAAACAACATAGACGTTCCTATCATTTAAATGATCATATGATGTTATATCCTTAAATGTAACTTCATGGGCCGACTAGCTTTTGCAGGCCCCGGCATCTGCCTACTCTTACCTCATGGTAAGTCCGCCCCTGATTTCAGAGCTGGAGCCGGACCTGATTAACACAGAATAAAGACATATTTTTACTCATTAGCATTTGCATCTTGAACATTAGTGTTGCATGACTTCAATAGATGGATTTCATTGTTGTATTCTATGTATGCTATTATGGGATTTACTATTATATATTTTATGGTAGGATTTAACGTGCAGTGACTATTTACTGTGTTGTACAACACTTACTTTAATGTACTTTATCATTAAAATGACTAGTGTGCAAATGGGTGGGGTCACTCTCCACCCCCACCAGGGTGATGTGCAGAGGTTGGCCAGATGGACAGCTGTCTCTTACCCCACCCTCAACCCTCCCTCAGCCCCCCCCCCATTTGCCTGAAAGACTTTCTCACAGCTGAGGTGTAAAAGTCAGTCCCTGTGTGTTAAACACAAACATTTTAGACACATCAGACCTTAACACTTAGCTCTCGGCTGGACAATCTGGAACGAAATGAAGCTTTTATTTGCTCTTTGCACAAATACAGGTAAATGGTTCCCTGGAATTCTTCAGTCTGTACATCATTCTGGTCCCCTAGGAGACAGGCATGTTACAGGAAACCACACGGTGTGAGTAAGACAAGAAAACAATAACAAAATCATCAGGCAGGATCGACTACCTCAGCAGTACCTACTTGGATTCGTACCTTAGTAGGTCAGGCTTTCTTCTGAGCCATGTAAAGTGCCTTGGGGCTTGTTGTGAAAGGCACTATATAAAAATAAATTGAATTGAATTAATGCAGAGGCAGGATTACCTCGCAAAGGTGTGGCGAGTTACTGGAAAGGAATATCGAGATTCATATACTTATAAAAAGCAGGAAGACAAGGGGAGGGGGACAGGGTGGTGTGTGCATGCATCAGTGCTGCATGGGGGCATGTGGTCGACCGCAGCTAGGCTCACGCACTCTGAGGCGTCACACGCAGCCCGTTTCTTACGCCTAACCAGAGCCTCTCTCTGCCTGGATGATGGCAAACAGGCTGTGCTTCCCCCCACCCCCCCCCCACCACACTCAGCTCCAGCCCCGAGCTCAGACATCTGTAATTATTACAGTGACCCCTCTCCCAGCTGTCTGAATATAAAAAGGACATTCAGCTAAAAGGACAGGTTCAGCTTAGGGCTACAAGGATGATTCCTGGTCTTAGAGGAATGTCTTATGAGGAGAGGTTAGCTGAGCTGAATCTGTTCAGCCTCGAGCAAAGAAGACTAAGGGGGGACATGATCCAGGTCTATAAGATTCTAACGGGTGTGGATGCTGTTCAGCTAAATAGTTACTTCAATATTAGTTTAAATACTAGAACTCATGGCCATAGGTGGAAATTAGCGGGAGAACATTTTAAAATAGATTTGAGAAAGCGCTTCTTTACACAGAATCTAGATAAGATTTTAACAACTCTGAGCTATTAGTTAAGTTCTCCCCAAACGAGCTTGATGGGCGAAATGGCCTGTTCCGGTAGGTAAATTTCTTACGTTTTTATAAATGCTTGCCTCTTTGATCACCTCTCAGATTTGTTGATTTGCTGCAAACTTGTATCACAACTCAATTCTGTTGCCGTGGCCAGTGCTGGCTGGGTTCTGAGCCCACACCCAGGCGGCTCCCAGGGTCCAGTCCCTTTACATATGATCCTGGATGTGTGAGGTCAGCCAAGTTGCCATACATCCTGCTGCCACTCCACTACATCCCATAATAATAAGACTGGTTTTTAGTTTTTTTTTTTTTTTCTGGGGAGGTTATATACTCAGACACGTGCAGAAAAAAACACCCGCACAATAACTTGCTTTACTCAAGGGTGGCAACACAACAAATGTGTCATTCAGCCAAGTTTAAACAAGCCACAGATATTTGCATAACATGCTGACTTGCGTGGTAAATATGACCAATCGATAAAACTGTTACATACAAGTCAGGCGACATTAACTGCATGAAATAATATACGCGATTAGGTCATTGCGATGTACGTCACATCGTTTACATATTACTAAGGTTGTATTTTCCATTTTATTTCCGGTTTCATAAAATTCAGTGTTTTTTCTAAACCAAGTCCATTTTCCTGCATTTTTAGAAAAGTTGATAGTTACTGTTAAACAGTAGTAGTAGTAGTAGTAGTAATAATAATAATAATAATAATAATAATAATAATGTTTCGTTATTATTATTATTGTCGTCGTTGTTGTTGTTGTTATTATTATCAATAATAATTATTATAATTATTATTGTTGTTATTATTACTGTTGTTATTATTATTATTATTATTATTATTATACTGTTGTTGTTGTTATTCGGAGGAGAAAACAGTAACTTTAGTTTATCCAATAGTCAAACACCGATACTTTAGTCTTGGCAAAACAACGCGCTCGCTCCCGTGCGGGGAGCCCCTCCCGCGGGATTTTGGGGGCCGGTCCGCCGCGCTCAGGTATCGGCTTCCCGCACTCGCGTCACTTCCCCCGCCGCTCCTACGGGCGCATAAAGGTGCCTCTCCGGATGTTTCCAGGAAAAAGTTTGTCCCGAACGGCGCTGGACGGGACTGTCCTGTAAAGATTAAAGCAGCCACATTTCCGGCCGGACGCCTCGTCCCATAGCCATGTTTCTGCGGCAGGTACTTACCGTCGCTCAAACTTCTTACATATTTTAAGGACTGAGAAAAACACATTAATCTACGGTTTTGGGGTCGATCTTTCGTTTTAGCGCCTTTCTTAGTCTTACAGACGTGCACCCCGGCGCTTGAGCCTTTATATTAACGCTGGGCAGGCGGAGGAGGTGGTGGGCGATGTCTGGGCGCCGCTGGCCGCGATGTTAACGCCGGTGCTGGTGGCGGGTTCACGGTTTCGTCTCGCTTTAGTTGACGGGTTGGGGGGAAATGATGGGTCAGTGCCTGGGATCCGAACTGACCGAGGATGAGAAGAATGCGAGGACCCAGAGCGCTGACATAGACAAGGACCTCTACGAGCACGCCAAGAAGGAGATGAACGTGGTCAAGATTCTCATGTTGGGTGAGTAAGACGTGCTTGGGTTGGGGTTAAGCAGGTTGTCAGCCCACATGCCTGTCACCTCATGTTTGTTATGGCTGCTGGCTCCATTTATACCTGTTCGTACTCCCCCAGGTGTGGGAGTCACTCTTAAGTGTTTTGTTACTTGAGGAGGGTTTAAGACAAATAATGGCCAAAGTTGTAATGGTAATGGTTAGTTGTAATGGGAATTACAGAGCGGCACTGGGCTGCTGTTGGTCATTCAAGTGCAGTTATTGTCAGCCGGTGAATGGGAACTCCTCGCTGTCCCTTTGCCCACGGCTGTGTCACCGCTGTGCTGGCGCATGTTCGGTGACCTTGCCTTTTAGTGGCGAGGTGGGGTGGCGGGGGGGCGTGGCTCATGACCCATGTGTTTGGCACTGGTCAAGGTGCGGCAGAGAGCGGCAAGAGCACGCTGGTCAAGCAGATGAAGATCATCCACAGCCATGGCTTCACCAAGCAGGAGCTGGCCAGCTTCAAGGTGAGACCCCCCCCCCCCCACCACAGCAGCCTCCTGGAATGGGCGGGCATGGAAGCGTGTGACTGACCTGGACCAGCCAATGCTGTGTTTCTGCTGACGCTAAGGGGGCGGGGTTATGTCATGTCCCGACACCCGGAATTTCTAGCTGTTTCTTGTTTTGCCGGGCCGGTCACTGGGCTGGGAAGTTTCCAGAGAGCCGGAGCCTTTGCGGCGTAACTGAAAGGTCCAGCTGCTGAGCTGACTGGCAGGACAATACTGGGAATGATGGTTGCTCTCGCTGGCATTCTAGAACTTTGGCGTAGGGCTGGTGATTTAACTGGGCCGTGGTGACTTTTCTTCTGATCTCTTGATGGCACGGAGTGTAAACTGTGGTCCCTCTGAGGTCTGCTGTGTTCAGCCCTATTTACTGCTGTGGAGGGCAGTGAAATGTTCTGTCCGCCGGTTTGGTGTTTAGGGTCCCTGGTGCGGGTAGGTCGTTCTCAGTGCTGCCCCCCATAGGTTGCAGGACCCCGGTGCAGGCGGAGACCTCCAGGGCTGTTTGTCTGCAGGGAGCCAGACGCAGTGAGACATGGAAAGGAGATCCAACTGTTTGTGGCTGCCCCCCCACTCTGCTTCAGCTCGCCAAAATCCTTGAGGGGGCTGGGGGTGGACTTAGAGGGGAGGCTGGCCACATTCTGGGGTGTGGGTGGAATTTAGTGACTTTAAAGAGTTTGGTCTGCAGGGAGGGGGGGTTGATTTTCTGCCGGTTCTCTCCCCCCCCTGTCTTTTTTTGTGGGAAGCAAAACCCCTCCCCCTCCTGGCCTGTATTAGCCCCCCCACCCCCCCGCTCTGTATGGTGGACAAGATCCCATTGAGAAGAGATTGATTATTTTGGAAGTGGCGACCTGGCTGGCTCCCTGCAGCGTGTGTGTGTGTGTGTGTGTGCGCGCGCATTCCTGATGGTACGTGTGCTTTGGTACCAGTTCAAAGGTCCCCTCGTGGATGCTTGTTTTTATTTCTGGAATGTTCAGTGTTCTCTGAGCTGTGATTGGAGTGACCCATCTGCCACGCGAAGTCCCCCAAGCCCCCCCCTTCGTATCTGGAGCCCATACAAGCCTCGTTAATGTGTCCGGTGACCGTAACGATTGAGCCCAAACGGACCCTCTGCCTCTCATTGGAGTCGTGGGTCTCCGCTCTGGTCTTACGGTGCTTTACGAGCTGGAGCTGAGTTCGTGGGCTGTTTCCCACTCACTCTGTGACCCCTCAGGGTGTTGAACCCCCCCCCCCCCATCTTGATGGTCATGTAAAAATGCTTTGGGAAACATGCTCTTCACGAGAAGGAGCTCTGTGATTTCACTGCGTTTCTGTGAGCAACATTTATGGCCGGTTTAGTGCCGCACCGTCCATTGCTTACAGGACTCTTGGGGGCGCAGTCAGCCATTTTTATCCACCCTACTGTCCTGTTCATCATCTAACCCCCAACCTTCCCTGTAGATTTTCATTTTTAATGCGAGTTTAACTGACACACCGTATTTTACATCTGTGAAGAAATATAATTCCAGAAACTCGCTGAGAGCTTCCCACGCTGTGAAGCCCCTGTTCGTGCATGTGTGTGTGTGTGTGTGCGTGTGCGTGAGAGAGAGAGAGAGAGAGAGAGACACACACTAAATGGAACAATAACCAGCAAAAAGGTGTTTGTATTGAGATGCTGCAGTTTCTCCTTGGACATCCGCCGCCTTCCTCGCCCCCGATGGAGATTCCCGGCCAGCTGGTCCTTGGAAATCCACTTGTTGCTTTTCACAGCAGTTTGCTAACTGCCCCCCCCCCAGCTCATAAAGAGGAGCCTGTCCCTGGGCCCTGGGCACATTTTGGCTTTTATTGCGGCACACAGAAAGCCTGTGGGGGGGGGGACACGTGTGACTGGAGGTTGGTGTCAGGCCAGGCGATGCCCGCCAGGTGATTGTGCCCATCAATGTGGGCAGAGCCTGTTTTTGCTTGACTCCCCCAGTCTCTCCCTGTGGACCCGCCATAGGGTTAAGGTGCTCAGGATGGTTCTGGAAGCTTCCGTGGCTTTGTGGCACTGAGTGTTGTCATCTCTACTGCTTAGTCTCACTTTCTTTTTCTCTTATGGAAACTGGAGACCCCGCCCCCTCTTCCAGTTTGGTCCCGCCCCCTGCCAGGATGAGCTGGGAGCTGTCAGGCTTCCACTCCACCCAAACAAACCAAAACCTGTTCATCTACATTTTGTGTACAGGGGACCCGCTCCCTGCACAGCAGCACGTGTGTGTGTGTCTGTCTGTCTCTGTGTCTGTCTGTCTCTGTGTCTGTCTGTCTCTGTGTGCACAGATGGTCGATTTTGGCACATGTGTGAGGCCTGTTTATCTTGCGTTAATGACTTTTTCACACCACTTTTCCAGGGGGCTGGTGATGGGGGGGGGGGGACTCAAGGGCCAGGCTTGTTACCAAAAGGCCGAGGTGTGACATTCCAGAGTGGCATGGCTGTGTGTGTGTGCCACATTAGGGTTCCCCGGTTACACGGGACACGTCAGATGACCCAGAGGGTGTGTCAGCAGTCGTGGGTCAGTACCGCACCCTTTGGGTTTGGTACTGAACACACCTTCATGGATGGGGGGCCCTTGGCAGGCCAAGCGGGTCCTCGGTGGGGGCAGTCGCTCTGTGAGGTTCTGAGGTCCCCCACGCTGCTCGGTTGAGGAAATTCCCCCCCGCTTCGCTTCGTCTGGGTTGTGCTTGGACCTGAGCCCGGTCCTGACTTGTGTGCGCATGCGGGTGATGCAGCGGGGAGCGGCGGACGGGCCCCTCCCTGGACGGACCGGTCGGGCCGCATTCTGGCGGCATGCGTGCGTGCGGGCCTCGCTTTTCCCGCCCGCCTCTTGGCGAGAGCTGCCAGGTGCACATTAGTGGCCGAGCCCAGTGACGCTCTGCTCTGCGTCGTGTGCATCTCTCCTCAGACCCAAACCCGTAACTTATTCATCCCCCATCTGGGATGGGGGGGGGGGTCTTGTAGGGAACCAGGCCACCCGCCATCCTCAGAGAGACTGACCCCCCCCCCTCTTCCTCACCATGCTGAAGTTGGGCATGAACAAAGCAAACTCGGTGTGGGGGGGTGTAATTGAAGAGCCCCCCCCCCCCCCAAACCACGCACTTGTCATACCTTTTTCATGCAGTGAGAGTTTGGCTTTTGTGCTCTGAGGGTCGGGTTACTGTGGGAAGGTTCCTTTGGGGGGGGGCAAGCTCCTGTGACTGGGCGGGGAGGGTGAGTGTGTGGACAAAATCCCCCCCCAGGTCTGAGCACCCTGCCCCTGCTGGTTGGGGACTGGTGTTTTCCCAGTATCCCCTGTCCTCCCCCCTGTCTGTAGGATGAGCCCTCCCCCAGCCCTGTTCCCCTAGCTTCTGTGGCCAATGTCATGACACCGCACCTCAGCGCTGACCTTTGACCTTTGCCCTCTTGCCACATGCAGCTGGCAGTGTTGGATAACCTCCTCACTTCCATGAAGTTCGTCCTGTATGGAATGGGCGTCCTCCGAATCAATCTGGCCAACAGCAAGAACAAGGTCAGTCCTCTGTCTTCCTCTTTCCCTCTCTCTCCCTTGCTTTCTCACTCCTCTTTCCATAATCATTTTCTCTCTTTCTCTGATTTTCTCTTTCTTTCTCAACCTTTCTTTCCTCTCTGTCTCTCTCTCTTTCTCTCTTCCTCTCCCTCACACTCTCCCTGTCTGTCTGACAGACTTTCTTTTTCTGATACTCTTCCACTTTTCCTGACAATTTGTCTTTCAGCCATTGTTCCTTTCTCTCTCTCTCTGACACTCTTCCTCTGTTTCTGACAGTCTCTCTCTTCCTGACATTCTTCCTCTCTCTCTGACACTCTTCCTCTGTTTCTGACAGTCTCTCTCTTCCTGACATTCTTCCTCTCTCTCTGACACTCTTCCTCTCACTCCCCCCCTCTCTGACCCCTCGGTGCTGCCCTCTTGTCGCAGTCCTTCCCCGACCGTGGCAGTTCCCCGCTGGTGCCTCTAGGTGGCAGTGTCTTCACGCTGCGCTGAGTGATTACCTCAGCTGTTTACTCAGTCCTGGGAGAGTCCTGCCACATTCCATTCCCAGTCAGCACAAGAGCTGCTTTCAAAAAACAAGGGGAGGATACACAGTGTGATATTAAAACCTACTACAGGGTGTGTGGCAGTCCGACAATCATGCACAGGTCTCTGGAATTATGCTGAGTGCTGACGGCAGTTGAGTTATAAACTGGAGCCTATGGGCAGGAAGGGAAACTTGGGGCTGTTCCTGCTGATGTGCCGGTGGGGGGGGTAATGTTTTATGTTGGGTTCTCAGTTGATGAGAGTGTCGGGAGTGAAAAGTGAGACAGACAGGGCTTCCAGTGTGTGTGTGTGTCTGTGAGTGAGTGTGTGTGTGTGTCTGTGAGTGAGTGTGTGTGTGTGTGTGTGTGTCTGTGAGTGAGTGTGTGTGTGTGTGTCTGTGAGTGAGTGTGTGTGTGTGTACGCAGTGGTAGCACCATCCCTCTCCTGCTGTCAGCAGGGTGTGTTTGCACAGTTGTACGTGGTGTTACCTCCCTACGGGGCCCTCTCTGTCTCTCCCGCTCCCTTCATTAATGGTTCTCAGAAGTTCGTTAGCCTTCACATCGGCTCCTAATGAGCCGGGCTTACAGGAAGGCCCGGCGTGAGTGAAGCGGTCCGGATACACTAGCCGGTGCTGACCGGTTTTGCCAGATGAAAGATTTAAATGTCTCCATGTTTGAGTCTCTGTGAACGCTTATGAACGAGGGGTCCTGGCAATTTGCTGCTCGACCCAGACTGCATTTTAGCGCCGGTAGGTTCTTGGTTTACATCCCAGGTAGCTGTTTTGCCCTTGCATGAGATACCTAACTTACTTGCCTCCATTGAATGTCCTGTGGTAAGGAATGAGTAGTTGCCAGGAAACAAGTGATTCTTAAAAATGAATTTTATTGATGGCAGAGAGGGTGGCATGTATTGCTGTGCTGGACAGATAGCTCTGCGGTTTGTCTTTGGCCTGCAGGAAGCTAACTCGCTTCTCCACGTTGCCGCTAGTGTGTGTGGGTGCGCCCTGCATCCCGTCCAGTCTGCACCCCCCACCGTGCACCCTGTGAAATCCTGGACTCTCAGCCGCACTGCACCGTTTACCTCGGTGATGGTGCTGCCTGGGACCGGTTGAATCACTTCATTTGTCCTCTCCTGGGGGGTTAAATATTTTCCGGTGGTGGATGGATCCCCAGCAGAGGCTGTAGGCTAGGAGGGCAGTCAGGTTCCAGTCGTGTCTCGGTTTTGGGGGGGGGGGGGGGGGGGAGGCGAGACGACGGATGCCACTGCCCGCTTGTCTTTCCTCAGAGGGCGAAAACCAGCACCCACCCCCACGGTTACGTTAACGAGGTGAGCGGAGAGCCTAATTACCGTCACCGATTAAGACCCTGTAATTATGCTGTACTAATTGGTGCCTCTGTCGCAGTGGAGGGTTGGGTGTGTGGGATGTGAGGCAGAGGTAATTAAGGGGGGGGGGGGTTTGCAACGTAGCGGTAACGTGGGCAGTGAGGAGGGGAGGACAGACATGGGTGGGGGGTTTCTGTGTGGCGCTTCCTC
Source organism: Gnathonemus echidnorhynchus (assembly GCA_026776725.1). NCBI lineage: Eukaryota > Metazoa > Chordata > Actinopteri > Osteoglossiformes > Mormyridae > Gnathonemus > Gnathonemus echidnorhynchus. The sequence goes on from JAODJU010000095.1 coordinate 3,446,491, forward strand.
TTTGGTAAATGGTGAGCGTGACGCTCTCAAACCAGGGGTTCAAAAGTGGGTTGGGACCCCCACCTCTTCTGTTGCGGCAGACCTTTATCTGAATGTACATAGCGCCAAAGAGCCTGGATATTCATTATGAGCAAGGAGTGAAACTCAGAGTGTGCTTCTGGCGCTATACGCGGTGAAATCTGTGTACTTTTGTGGCTTCTTTTTTTCTTTTCGTGGTTAAGACCACCATGTTCCTCAGGACGTGTGAATAGGAGAATAGGGGTGTTCTGCATGTGTGATAACTCCCTCCCCTTCCTGCCCCCAGATCCACGCCCACTCGGTGCTCTCCTGTGGCCGCTGCTTTGACGAGGACCAGACCCTCTTCCCCTTCCTTGCCCGCGCGCTCCGCTGCCTGTGGGCTGACCACGGCGTGCGAACCGCCGCTGCCCGCGGCTATGAGTACGAACTCAACGACTCTGCGCTCTTGTGAGTACTGTAAGGCCAGCGCCGCTTGAATCGGACCCACGACCTGGTGTACAACGACAGGAAGAGGCAAGGGAATGGGGACTCTCGATATCATGGCCCTGTCTGTCTGTCTGTCTGATGAGTAGTGGCACTGCTTTGTGAACCTGAACTGAAACATCCCTGACTGAGACAGAAGGTTGTCGGGTCGAGTCCCAGCAAAGTCGCCGGATGTGAAAATAAGCCGAACAAACTGTGGGTGTAAATTCGGCATTTCTCTGAAACGTCCACTGCCTCTACCCTCAAACAGACGGCAGCCAGACAGACAGCGGAATAGCAGGACAGGAAATGCTGTTAGGAGCGTCCCGCGGTTTAAAAAGGGCAGCTTGCTTCCGGCTCAGTGAGCTGAGGTTTCCCCGGGAATCGTAAGCGTTGGAACCTCAGCGTGTAAGCGTGGGGCTCCGGGTTATTCCGCCGTATGCGGGGGCGGCTCCCTGACGGGAGTTGACCTCGACGGGGGGGGATTACAGCGCGGAGCCTGCAGGTTCTGCTCTGACAGTGAGCGTTAGCTGCTTGTCGGCTTTGTGTTTTTATCCCTCCTTCGGCGTTTTGGTGGGGGGGTGGAAGGGGGTAGTCACTCTTAGATTTGATTTGGTCTTAGCAGTACACAGACTAACATCCCCACCCCCAGGTTCCCCCACCAGCTAGCATCTTGTTTCGGGTGTGTGTGTGTGGGGGGGGGGGTTGCTGTGTTTCCCAGTAGGAGGTGACCCCCAGGGGTGGGGAGGGGTGAGATTTCTGTACAGAAGCTGTGACACCTGGTGGGTGTGTCTGAGGGCAGACGGATTGCACCCCCCACCCCCCTCACCGCCCACGACAATAATCTCCTTCT
>JAODJU010000095.1:3453783-3463911 GCA_026776725.1 Gnathonemus echidnorhynchus
CAGCGAGTCTTCCCGTCACGGCATCTGCGTCACAGGATCCCCGTCCCCCCCCCCCCCCCCGCCCACGGCTGCTCCCTGTCTCAGGCTGGTGTCTAATTGCCTCTGTCATCGGTAATTAGAATGCAAAGGGGCTAATTTAACTGCAACGTCGATTTTATACTCCGAGTCCGAGTCGCAGGTATCAGAGCGTGTAACGAGCTGGTGTATTTGACCTCGTTTTGGGGGGCCATTACGAGACTCCCCCCCCCCCATTAGTCATCAGTTACTGGAGCGGGCGAGAGAGTCAGTGTCTCCATAACACGGCCTTTTAATTACAGGAGGGGGATGGCTGACTGTGGTTTGAGCGGAAGACTTTATTTTTCGTCCGTCCTCTTAATCAGTGCCCTGCTATTTCCTTTCACCGCCCCTTCCACTCTTGTTCTTTCTTTCTTTTTGCGATTTTATCGACACGACTTGGACGACCGATGACATCACATGGTAAAAAGAATGTTTGTTTAGGCCGGAGTTCCTGAATGAGTGACTGATGTCTGCCTTACACCGGGTTTACATTCCTGTTTGGCACCAAAAATGTCTAAATAAAAGTTGGGTGAGGGCTCTTGGAGGTCACAAGGCCACTTGACACGCTTTGTGCCCAGCTGTCTTTAGCAGTGATCGTCTTGTTCTTTTGCAGATTCTATTCTTGAACAAAATCGATCTGTTTCAAGAGAAGATCTTGCACTCGGGGAGACATCTGAGGCTTTACCTGCCGGAGTTCACAGGTGAGGTCATGAGGGATCTTCCTCAGTGATTTAAGCCTCTTGTGACAAAGAACATTCTTTTTTGTCCTGAATGAACTTCAAGCTGAAGTCACTATTATTGAAATAAGTCATTGGAGACCATAAAAATGTCTCTGCATACCAGTCTGTCCAATTTCTCACTCTGACACCAAGAGTATTAATATGAAGTTGGTTCCCATTTGCTGTTGGTCACGCTCCGCTCTTCCGGGAAGGATTTGCACTAGATGTAATATTGTTGTTCGGATTTGCATGACCTTTACACAGGAGCTTTAGTGAGACAGGCTAGCGAAGCTGGGTGCTCAGGACTGATCACTGTCAGCGTTCCTGTTTATCCCACCGGTGTTCAGTTGGGTCAGAGTACCTTTGTTCAGGCCTGTCCAGCTGCTCGGCAAGCCAACACCATTATTCCTCCAGCTGTGCACTTAGTCACGTGCCTGTCAGCCGCTGATTGGCTGATGCGTTTGGCTGTGTAGTTAGCTGGGAGCCTCCCGCCCATCCGTGTGTAATCAGCTACACCGTGCTTTCCGGCTCAGTCTCCCTGGGGCCAAAGGTGTCGCAATCACCTCTTGTATTTTACAACTTTCTTGTCAGTCAAGGCATTCACTGGTTTTTCTGTATTTGACTGATTCCAGATCAGGCCAGCAAGTCAAGTGGGGACACTGCCCAGATTTAGACTTTATGAGCAAAAACGAAGACAGTGTACCATAGCACATGGCCTGTGTTTAGTACTTTGATAGCAAGTATCCAAACTTTTTTGCCCATTGGAGATATTAGTCTGAGGGAGGGGGGGGTGAAATCATCCTCCCTCCTGTCAGAGGGTTATGAACCCCTCTCCTGCCCGGGTTAACCCCGAGCTCGTTCACGCTGCCTCGAGTCTGCAGTCACACCTGTGTTCCTGCTCCTAAGCCACTCTGTGTTCTCCCCCCCCGGCCTCCGCAAAAATACCGCCGTCATGCTAATTTCCATCTAAGCGCCGGGGCACGCAGATTGGATTCTCTGACCCAGGGCTTGCCGGCGGCCGACCTCTTCACCTTGCTTATGCACACGCTCCCGTTTTGGTCTTCCGAGGGTGAGCGATGTAATCACACGTCCTCGATCTTTCTCTGGCTCAAGAGCTTCATAAATAATTCATGGCGGTGATACTGTGTTCATTGGGAATGAATGAATTTCAATCTTATCGAGGCATCCATCGCATCAAACCATATATACAGTATACGTTACGTACTTATGACTCACTTATTCCAGCTTTTTTGTTTATATATTCTCTGCATATCACATGGAGATGGACATGGTGTGTCACATAAAGGTGGCCCGGGAATTGGCACCCAGGCGCAGAGGGGCTGTTGTTGACTTTGTGCCCCCCCCGCCCCAAATGTCAGGTGCTGACTGTGATGTGGATGCGGCAGCCCGATTCATCGCCGGCATGTTTGGGGCGGTCAACACCGTCCCCGATAAGCTGATCTATCACCACTTCACCACAGCCACCGACACCTCCAACGTACAAGTCGTCTTCCAGGTCGTCATGGACACCATCATGAAGGAGAACCTGGAGGCAGTGTCTCTGCTCTGAGGATGTAGGATCCACACGCTTCCTTTGATTCATATTCAGAAGCTTTATCAACAAACTCTTAGGCTATAACAAGAATATGGAGGGAAAAAAACTTTTAACCAGAAAAAGTATTTCATCAATAGCCTTTACTTGGGTGAAAGGCTTGGGTGCTGCACGCTGTGCTTGATCGTTCGGCTTTTGACAGCCTTGCACGTAGTCTTCAGTTTCCGGTCTTTAAACTGACGCTTTCAGTCCGAGCGGCGCGACTGTCGGTCACGGCGGCCGCTCTGGGGGAAAACATTTGGACAGCAAGGCAAATTATAAGACGGCGATCTTTTGTCCCCTCTTATTCACAGCCCATTTTCCGTCTTGCTTGCTCTCCCCGTTCCTGAGATGAGCTGCCCACCCCCTCCGAAGTGTCCGAGTGCGGCTGCCGCGGTCCGGGGGCGTGGTCCGCGAGTAACCACGTGATGCGAGGCGTGATCGCGCGGCGGCCCCAGGGTTAAGCCTGTTTCTGACCATATGAAGCATCGCGATGCGACAGCATATAGAACTTCAGCCCCGGATGGCATTTATGTTTCTTGGCTTAATGGTCACTGTGAGTAGTGGAGAGAAGATGGGGATTTGTCGCAGCCGAAAACACGCACTAGTTTCCCACTAGAGCTTTGCACACATTCATTTCCCTATGAAATCACTGCCTCTGGTTTGGGTTTGGGGAAATGGATTAGGGTTGAAGTTCAGGACACGGTAGTTTGGCATCAGAATCACGCAGTTAGCCGCAGATAAATTTCTTTTGCTGCCTTTGGGTGAAGCAGCAGATACATCCGATGAGCTCGATCCCCCAGAGCAACGGAGTATGAATGAATTGCCGTTTAAGTCACCCGCCTGACACTTGCATAATTTCACCGTGCCACTTAATTTCATAATTCCGCGGGATAAACCCTCGCTGCGTGCAAACAGCTTGTGGCCACCGACGGATGAGGCTTATGACAAACTGAGTATTTAGCTGCCTTACGTCAAGCTCATGATGTGTTATGTAGATGCAGCTTGGCGTCACCTAAAATGCGGAGTCTGCCGCACCTTTCCTCCAAGTGTACCGTACTCTTAATCATTTTTAATTTGTCGAGGTTTCCTTTTAGTTCACAGCACTTTTCCGCCATCAATGCACATTTCCGCCGTGTGTGGCAGGCGTTTGACGGTTGTCGTTACGGAAAGGAGATTTGGGTGTGAGAAACGTGGTATTTGGACTAATCTCCCTGGGTATTTCGTTTTTACATCACTGCCACTGTCATTCGAGATCTTTGAGGATTAAAATCTTCACCTTTATTTTATTTTTTTAACAAAAACATTGCAGAAGTGATTTTGGCGTTGTTATTTTGAGATGTTTAATTTTGAGAGTTTACAATTTTGACCGATGGCAAGTTGAGGGGCTTGCAAAGCTGATGCCTGCCCTCCAGTCAAGCGGGACATTTATGGTTTCCCTCGGAGCCCATGTTCCAGTCGAAAGCTGTTTTAGGTTTACACTGGTTTTTTTTTTTTTTAATGTTTCATTACGATATACGAAACGTATATACAAGGCCACAGTCATTGTGCACACGTGAGACAGGGACACTGAATTACTTAAGTGCCTTACACGGTCCACCTCCTTGGATGTGTGTAAATTATTTATCACCTGAAACTTCACGGACGATTAATAGCGTAGCATGAGTAATGTAAATTTACTGTGAAATATTTTGTGTACGTCTACCGATCTGTTCAGAGTTCTTGTTTTGTGACGAAGATGAATGCACTAATATTAAAGTATTATTTTAATTGTTTGGATATTTGTTTGGTTATAAAATATTTGGGGGCGAGATGATTTGACTTGCTGGTGTATAAATTTTACTTTTACACAAAACGAGACATGGCGAATTCCGAAGTGGGGGAAAAAGATTTTCATATCATTTAAGCACAAACTCAATGTACAAAATATTTAATGGTATGTAAATTTTAATAAAAATAAAGAAACAATCCTTGAGAGTGCTGCGCGGCAGTAAACAACGTATGATCATTTAATAGTGTACATTTGGAACAGAGGGGAAATTGGTGCGTGGGCGATGGATGGGGATTCATACAGATATCTCGCAACATACCGTACTTTGGATTATTTTTAAAGGTTGCTAACCATCACATTTGTCGCGTAAAATGAAACATTCACCGTGATCGGTCCATCGCGACAGTACTCCGGCGGTCGGGGGGCTCAGTCGCCGCTGCAGTCCCTGGAGTCCAGGGACAGGATCACGTCCGCTTTGCACTGAAAGGTGCTGGTTCCGTCCTGGACGAGCTGGCAACTCTGCAGGTTCGGAGAGATGTCCCTCACACACACCGCCTGCAGAGGGACAACTTGCCAGTCAGATATTCGAATCAGGCTAGAAATCAAATAAGGACACAAACCACCTTAAATTTACCATTTTTGTTTACTGATAATTTGAACAATATATCTTTTCCTGAATTAGGAATTTGCGGATTTTATCCAATGGTAGCGACAGGACCAGTTTTTTCTTAATGTTCCCAAAACTTTTAGAGATCATTTATAGATACATTTCACAGTTTGTGTATTTTCTCACTTCAAATTGGAATTTCAAGGAAACATTCATATGTTTAATACACATCAGACATAGGCTATTGTACAGTAAAACTCTTTGGTCCTTCGGAAAGTTGCGTTAGGCTAGATCCGGCTGAAGGGAAAGCAGATTCTCCTCGCATGCAGATGCACTTTCTCTGACTTTAAGCATAAGTTATTTTTTGGGGTTTGGAGTGACAAATGACAAATCAAAACATTTGTTTTGGTCCACATACAATCGTTAAGAATAAGTCTTAATGTCGGTGCCATTGCGTGTTATGGTACTCACCAAATTTTTCAGAACGGCGTTCTGCCGGCTTCCGAAGTCCGCAATCACGCTGTTAGCCGCCGTCTCTCCGCTGTCCGGTTCGGGCTCGGATCTTCTGATGTAAGGCGACCTCCGAATGCCGGACAGCAGACCAGAAGCTCTGCCTACGGAATAATAGCTCGGACCGGTCGCCTGCTTGTACCACGCTTCTGTAGGATGGCAGGAAATGAGCAGGGAGATCGCTACCACCACCAAGGCGAACTTGACGGACTTCTCCATTTCTAGCATTGCGCTGATCGCCCTCTCTCTCTTTTTCTCTGCTTTTCTTCTCAGCGTCTTTTGACGGCTGCCCCCAAACGCCAGCGCTTATATAGGCGAATCGCAGTCGTGATCACACTCGTCAAACTTCACGGGACTTGGTAATTTACGTTTCCGCCTTACCGAATTGCGACCTGAAATATATCGATTCGGTGGGGGGGGGGAGAAGAAAGGTGGTAATGTCACAAATACTTCCTCCCTTTTCTTTGATGATGGAATATTTTCGCACAGACCTGCCATTATGGTCACGACCGGGCGTCAGCACTGTCTCGGCGCAAATTCCGGTGACGCCGTCTCTATTTCATCCGTACCCCCCAAAATACCAAACAAAACACCTGCCAAGATATTCCCAATAAGTAATATTTCCAAAATGCCAAACTGAGTTTGAGGGATGCAGGAAATCTGAACCACTCCGTTATTTAAACCCGCACATTTGTTACACCTCTGATTCATCCAGCAACACTTAAAAACAAAGAACCCATGCATTTGTACTGTAGGACTTGGAAAAAAATATATTTACAATAACCGAACTGTGCTAAACGTTTGCTCTGGCTATACGCGTTTATATTTCTCTTTTATACGTTTTATTTCAAATGCAACTTGAAGCGAACAGGTTAAAGCAAATCGTAATCCATACCAATCGACTTTTATTTACCGATGCTATAAACCTGTCAATAGAAAAGAAATACTTAGCGTGGCACTTCGTTTCATTAACTCATTAGAATAATGAACATCAATAGGTAACGAAAAAAAAATCAGAAATGACATGCTAAGGCGCATTTGCATTACTGGGTAACGGTCACCTTCGGAGAAATACGCAGAAAACATTATACAGTGGAAATACAAATATTTTTATTAGCGTTTTTCAGGAACCCAAGGTGCCAAGTATAGTACTCTAGAAACTGAATATAAAATATACTTTTTTTAAAAAAAAAATCAGAATTTGAAACCTGGAGCTGAGTGTGACGTGCGAACCGAGTATCATATTTAAGAGAATCAAGCTGGACACAAAAACCGTAGGCAGCTGGGGGGGGAAGGTATACAGAGCAAGCGGATGACGGATATCGAAGATGCTGCGAGATGTGAAACGCGCATCAAAAAAAAAATGTGAAAAAATGTAAAACGCCCATCAGTCAACCACAAGGGAAACTGCTTTAGAAAGGCTTTGGAAGTCCTTATTGCGTTAGCTTAAAATGAAAAAAGGACGCTTTTATACACTTAGAATAAACGTGATCCTACATAGGACCGAGTACATTTGTGTCCCATACCTCTTGTCAAACAGCAACCTTCAAAACAGCATAATTTAATCATAAATACCCAAAGAAAAGCCCGCGACCCCGGCGTCCAGCGTCGTCTAAGGAAGGCGAGGTCAGTCACTTAATTGGCGTCTGGCGCCCACATCTACGTCTAATTCCGCTCCAACAAACTTAATTAAGGACACTTGAGCAGGGTGATTAAAAATAAGGATCGAGATACTTAACCTTTTGACGATGGCAAAGGGAAAAAAAAATCAGATAATTAACCTTTAACGGTTTTTTAAATCGTGACAAAACGGATCTTAGAAGAGGATGTATGTGAAAATAAACAATTTAATGCCTTATCATCACATTTGCCTTGCGCAAATTATATAACACGGACAGTATTTAAATCAGATTAATCACTTATTAAGCAACTTAATAGCTCCTGTAATTTCAGGGGCTAATCAGATGTAAAGTCATTCTTCATATCTCCATTTGAAGCGTTATTTGAAGACGGGAACAGAGCTACACTATAGCGTGATTTTTAACTACAGCTGCCCCTCTTGACTTCAGAAGAAAAGGGTAAAGCTGCTGTAAAAGGTACAAGGGTTCAGGTATGAAACTGTTCTGGTGTTTTTTTTTTAAAAAACACATTGAACTTCTTCTGCCGGCCCCTGGAGGATGGGCTCCACCTTTGGGTCTGGTTCCTCCCAAGGTTTCTTCCTACTGGGGAGTTTTTCTTGTGACTGTCACCTCAGGCTTGCTCACTGGGGACATTGGGCAGGGATAATGTAAAGCACTTTGAGACAATGTAATGTCGTGAAAATGCACTATACAAATAAGATGAAATTTAACTGGGGAAAAAAAAAAAAAGGCCAGGTGGGGGGGGGAGGTGTCACAGGTCGTTGAAGAGCGGCTGGCACTGTGGGCTCAGCTTGGTCTCTAACACCCCATCTGGGGCACAAACCCAGGGGTCTGAGGTGTCCCATTGCCACTTGAGCAGCTGTTCCCGCAGGCTGCACAGGGTGTCGGCGTGGTGGGGGTCCGGGGCCAGGTTCCGCGTCTCGTGGGGGTCGCCCCGCACGTCGTAGAGCTCCCAGCGCTCTCGGTAGTAATAGCTCCTCAGCGTCTTAAACCAGCCCGTGGGCTGCCCCCCCTGAGTGCGCTGTAGCAGGTCCTGGAAGGTGGGTGACACGTAGAAGTCCTGGTCTATGGGGAAGGGCATCTTGTAGTTGAGGTTGTGCACCAGGCGGTAGGGCCCGCGCAGGATGGTGCGCATGGGGTATGACATGGTGACCTCGTGCAGGCTCTGGCTGGCAAACACCGTGTCCCAGGGCGGCTCCGAGCTCAGCGCTGGAAGCAGGGATTTCCCACTCAGCTGCACCGGCTGCTTCCGGAACAGGCTGTAGGCCGGATAGGGCACGGAGAACCAGTCCAGGATGGTGGGTGTGATGTCTGGGGTGGGACAGGGGACACACACACACACACACACACACACACAAGGTTTCAGGGGCCTCCCTGCACTGCCAGTCACATGCTCAGCTCTTCCCGCTTCCCATTGGTGGGTGTTTTGCTCCCATTGGATTAAATCAGGCAGTGAATCCTCATTACATGTGGGTCCAGAGCCTCATTTCTCCAATTACCATTAATTAACCACATTCATAAAATGTGGAAAAAAACAGCTATAAGACCGGATTTTAAATTAATTTCAAGGCCATATGAGTAATTATTACAAAAGTAGTAAAAAAAAAATAAAAATATAGAATGCAAGATACATTTCAGTTGGTTAAACCTAAATTAGCTTTTTTTTTTTAAAAAAAAAATAACGTTAGTTTTGCAGTAATCTCCCGGTTACCGCCGACAAAACTATGTTATGGTATCTAGCACCATCTAGCGATCAGTACGCGCTATGCCATTACAAAAGTTGCAACGCGCACACACATTCATTACAAAAATTCACCAACTGCTGTTTAGAATACAAAAATAAAATAATGCTTCTCTGAGGCTTGAAGAGACTTGGTCACTAATATACTGCGTAATACACAAATAACCCTGGAATACTGGTTAACAGCAGTGCTAAATCCCGGCTAGTTACTGGGCTGCCCCCTGCCTATGTACCTCTCACAGTACATATATAGCAGTGCACACATGGTTTCCCCCCAGGGGCCATGTGTAGGCAGAGTGGGCTCACCCAGCAGACTGACGTAGGCCTCGCTGGTCCCCCCCCAGCGCTGCCTGTGCTCCGGGGACGAGAGCAGCAGAGGCTCTGCTGTGCCCGACCAGTACAGGTTGGTCCTGCCGTTGGGGAAGGGGATGCCATTGTCGGAGCTGTACAGGACCAGCGTGTCGTTCTCGAACCCGGCCTCCTGCAGCTCCTTCAGCACCAGGCCGATTCCTGCCCGGGAAATGGTACGGGATCCGACCTCAGGCAGAGCCAAAGCACAAAGCAGGGAACAACCAATCGCAGGGCTCACACACACACACACACCATTACACATCAGTCACTCACACACACCAGTCACTCACACACACACCATTACACACCAGTCACTCACATACACACCATTACACACCAGTCACTCACACACACACACACCATACACTCACACACACATCAGTCACTCACTCACACACGCAAGCACACCTACAGGCAATTGTAAGTGTATCACATTCACTGTGAATTTACCCGACTTAAGTGCAAGGCACTGAGATACTACACACTTTGGTGATGTAAGTTGGCATTGGACGCAAAGTGTGCAAGTGTATGTGAAAGGCTTGAGTGCCCGGGCATTTCCTGAAAACAATGGGACACACTTGATAAGAGGTGAACAAGAAACATGTTACAACTATGTTATCATTTGTTTTGGTTGTGTTTAGGCTTGTCCTTCACTGTAGCCTAAGCTTTGCAGTCATGTGACCCTGGTGCTAAGAGACAGCCAATCAGGGCCGCCCTCCGTCCTCACCTTGATCCAGCCGGCTGACCGTGGTATACTGCGCGGCGAGGTCGGCACGGGCAGCTGGGGTGTCGGGGATGAAATAGGGCACCTGGCCGGGACACCGGACGGGGACAGAGCAGTTACACTCAGATCAATGACCAGAGCAGAACCATCTTCCTGCATGAAGGATTCGGCACAGCTGTCTAATGTGGCCCGATTCCCGCTCGGGGCACCTGGTGTCATGCAGCCTATGGCCCAGAACTCACCAGAACCAAAAAAGACACAGTGAAGACCCAAGGTGTGAATCTGTATGACGTCAGTCTGACCAAACTAGCAGGACAAGTAATAATGTAACGTAATAATGAACTTGCATTAAATTCTACAGATATCTGTGTTTTGCTGTCACCGGACTGGATCAGACACTAGATTGGGACAGCACCC
>JAODJU010000095.1:3464011-3475498 GCA_026776725.1 Gnathonemus echidnorhynchus
TTTTTCTGGGAATGCCCCCCCCCAGCTCACTTTGACCTCCTCCGGGGTGTAATGCAGAGGTGTCCAGTCGGGGATGTGGCCCATCCCGCTGTCGCCGTTGCCGAACTTCTCGCAGAAGGGTCCGTACTGCGGCTGCGAGTGGCCGCAGCGGTGGGGGTCGTGGAAAGCCACGTAGAGGAAGAACGGCTGCTGGTCCTCACGCCGCGCCTGCAGGAACTTCCTGACCAGCAGCTTGATGCGTGTGATGTTGCGGCCAACCTGCAGAACCGAGCCGTTCTCCTCGGTGTAGGCGAAGTCGAAGGGGTACACCTCCCCTGGACCCACGTGCTTCTTCCCGATGATGCCTGTGGAGCAGGGAGGCCCCCAGGACTAGATCAGAGTCCGTACCTTAGGGAGGGTTCTCACAGCGACAGTGCTTAGCACCACGCTTGTGGGAGTTTTACTCACACAAAGATGTTCTGAGGGCAGAACAAAAAATGATTGGCTCTCTCTCCGAACCAGTCAGATTTTAGAAGAGATGTGTCCAAAGCAACTAGTGGACGCAGGACCAACCAGTCAGACGTCTTGGGCCCACCTCCAGAGACAACCAATCATTTTTCATTCTGTCATCAGAACATTTGTGTAAGAAACTCTCATGAGCTTACCACCACCCTAAACATGCATTTGCTTGCGGCCCCCTGTTGGCCACAAACAGTCACTACACTAAAAATTAAATATACACATTCATTATAAAAAAGATGCTGAAACAGCATGTTCTGCCAACCAGCTTGCTACCTATGATTTTCGGACTCTACTGAGTAGCTATTTATGTAGTTTTTGAAAAATCTAAGGGGAGGGGGGAGCAGGGGGCCCAGAAACAACAAACTCCCCCCTGGTAGCTGTGCTGAGGCCCCTTCACCAAACTGCACATCATTTATTCTGTTTGCTTTAGCGGACACTGATCAGACTGACAGGTAGTGTTGATATTTTTACAAACGGAAATTTACCAGACAAGTGGAAATCCTAACCTACATCTATGGGTCACCTTCATAGACACACACAGGTTGCCTTGCTGTCTGGAATGCACCTGTTTGGATGTTGGCTTGCCCCAGCAGGTAGGGCAGGCTTCGGACTCCATCAAAAGAGTTGAAGTGATGGACATCCTGGTGCAGGCCGTACATTCCATTTTGGTGCTGATGAGAAAACCACAAGTTATTTTGCCTTATGATACAATATGGTGCGATTTTAAATGTCGTGCCTGATGAGTATGTATTTATACATCGGCTGCCTGCCTCCACAAGAATCACGCTACTGCCGTTTCATGCCCAAACCCCTTATTCTGCTGTTGTACCAAGAGAAGCGTAACGCCGAACAGGGGGGGCATACCTGTGGCAGGCCGGTAAGGATGGCGGAGCGGCTGGGCGAGCAGCTGCTGACGGAGGTGAAGGCGTTCCGGAAAATGAGGCTGCGCTCGGCAAGGGCCCGAAGGTTAGGAGTGTGAACAGCGGAGTTGTTGTACACCTCAGTCTCGAATCCCGCGTCGTCGGCTGCGATCAGTGCGAAATGATGAGTGCTGAGGTCGGATTAACACCTCCAACGCCATGTCTTAACGCATCCCGATGGATTTTTTTAAAACCTGAAACAATATACTTTTTGGGCAACTAAACTGACCCACATAACTCACTATGACTCAGTCAGTGACATATCTATACTTATGCATCTAAAACCCAGGTGATACGAAGTCAAATGCAGTTTTAACCAAGGAATCAATACGATAAACATAGATTCAAATCAATTCGTGCTCCGAAAAGAGCTGGGACTTCCGAAGACTGTCGACCCCCGTTATAGTAGATAATCAGTAGTGCAGCATTCGCTGCTCACACATCGTATTGCTAGTAATAAACCCGGCCTGATCATGTGCTCCTACGTCAACAGCAGCGCAGTAATTACCAATAATGAGAAGCGCGTTTCTCCTCTTGGAGAGCCCAAGGTTGCAATGGCACAACAGAAACAAGGCAAGCAGGAAACACGGGGCTTTGCTGCTCGGAGCCATCGCAAACCACGTCGCAAACTTCTCAAAACTTCAGAATATTAACCGATTCGATGAATCGGTCATCGTAGGTATTTGCCAAACATAAACGCAACCCCCCCTCCCTCGTTTATTTGAGATCTTCAGCCGCCTGTATGTATTTTCGTGTCCGTCCACTTCCCTACGCTGCTATAGAGGTACAACCGAATCCTGCTAATCACATGACCGCAGTCACGTGACTCCGGCGTGACGTTAGAGCCTGTGTGACAACAGGGCTTTTTCACACTTACGGATCGTGGAAGGAAGTGGTTATGTCGAGGCAGTGATTAAAAATTATTAATATGTACCTATAGTCAAAGTACATAAAGAAGCGAAGGAGGATATTTTCGGCACAGGCCAAGGAAAGTTGGAGAAGTCGGACACAAATGAGGCATGAGGTAGATTTGTGCTGCTTTTGATTTTATTCTTTGTTCTTTTTTCTAAAGTCCCTGAATAGTGATTTTGCGGGTTAAAATGAAAAGTACGTAAATGTGTAGTGTGATCGATTATTAACGTTGAATGCGAGACGAACAGGTCAAATATCATAATGAAAATGGGTAAAAATAACAAAAAGATGATTGTCATTTTAATAATAACCATCAGGTGATGGCGGGAATTAAAAGGCAGTCAGTAGACTCCCGTAATGAAGTAAGCGAGAGTGTGCGCTTCAGCCGCCCTGTCATGTGACCGCCGGGATGCGGGGACAGCGACAGCCGACGCCGGCGACACCGGAGCTCTGCGCGCCGCCTGCATAATGCAAAAGCCGCAAAGCCTTTTACGGTGTCGGGTCTTTTTTAAATCTTCTAGGGACGTGACGCTTGAACTTCACTGAAGACGGACGTCTGAAGGCACCTGCACCCCCAGTAAAGCACCGACAAACAGTTTGTTTCTGTACTGACTGGAATGTACTTTTACTAACTTTTTTCCGTGAATCGTGATGGAGAAAAACGTATGAAAACGTACTTCGACTTAATCGAGTAATAAAGGAATTATGAAGTAAAGGGAAACTGAGAGACTATAGATTGCTTTACGCCTGTAGCAGCTTGCATATCCCGCCCCCATCGGATGCCGGCCGGTCCCGGCACGTCGTGCCGGAGTGAGAGATGATGGAGCCGCTGACGGATCGCCCTCTCCGGGGCGACGGCTCCGTGTGGGAGAAGGCAGCGACGTGCTGCTCCGCCGCTGGCCTGAAAACGCTGCTGCCTATACTGGGATGGCTGCCCAGCTACGAGCTGTCCTGGCTGCGCATGGACCTGATCGCCGGCATTACCGTGGGGCTCACCGCCGTGCCCCAGGGGCTGGCTTACGCCGAAGTCGCCGGCTTACCTGTGCAGGTAGGGAGTCTTAGCCTCGCCATTTTTCAAACCCTAATTGTCTCTGGCTGAACTGAATACTGAACCATAATCACTGTAAGTACAGTACCATTTTACTACCCAGAATAGTTCCGTCATAAACATTACAGTCGCATTGTATAATAATTCAGTATGGCGCGGTATCTCATTGCTTCGCACCTCCGGAACAGTTGGTTCAGTGCGGTGACCGGGTGGAGATTGAATGTCCTCTCTGTGTTTCCTTTTTTACTTTGGTTTCCTCCCACAGTCCAAAAGGTGTGATTAGGTGTGTCTAAATTGTCCTTTGTGTATGGCTGTACCCTGCGATGTACTGATGTCACATTCAGACTGTCCCCGTCTTCATGACCTGCATTTCCTGGGATTGGTTCCAGGCACATAAAGATCCAGTTTTGAATAAGGAAGAATGTTTGGCATACAATGGTTGACTTTTATCATTTCAGCTAACCCAAGTGTACATTGAATTGAAAGGCTTTTACGACAAGTCTTAACAACATAATGCAGTTTAACATTTGTGGTTCATAAGTGTGAAATGCTTAGTAGAGGTAGTACATTCTGACATAATCAGTCATTATTTCCTCAGAGAATCGGTAATCTGAAAACACAGAGTCTTGAAAAGGTATCTGAGCTTTTTATTCAAAGAGTTAAGATCTAATTAGATGTGCTCTGTCCTGTGTCTCCACCCTCCAATCTCAGTATGGTCTCTACTCCGCGTTCATGGGCGGGTTCGTCTACTGCATCTTCGGCACCTCCAAGGACATCACGCTGGGCCCGACCGCCATCATGTCGCTGCTGTGCGCCTCCTACGTCGAGCAGGACCCCGTCTACGCCGTGCTGCTCGCCTTCCTCTGTGGCCTCATTCAGATCTCCATGGCATTCCTGAGGCTGGGTGAGGCCCTGATGCTCCGGGTGCGGGGTCTGCAAACTCTGGGGGCGGGGTCTGCAAACTCTGGGGGCGGGGTCTGCAAACTCCAATTTATAACTGGTCACATGTTTTCAAAGGTGCAGCAATACAGTATGTTTCTGGACTAAAAAGTGTATTTTTAAATATTTATTGAATGCGATATAACGTTCTTGTGTTTGTTCCAGAAGATCCACAGATATTTTGCATAAAAGTATTAATCTCTTGCAAAATCGTCTGAAACGTAGGGGACAGGGCTTCTCATTTGTAGATGAAAGAAACTTCCAGAAAGCTGCCCTGACAGGCAGGAAGTTGTTAGGTAGTTGTGCTCTTTCCTCCACAGCGTGATTCTCCGCTGACATCCGGCAGTGCACTGCAGAGACACTGCGCTCTGCACCTTGTGTCTTTGTTTCAGTTCCTCTAAGTGACGTTTACATCACTACTCCAGCCCCTTAATGTTGCAAAATGAGAGAAAATTATTAGTGCAGCAAAAAGATCTGATCCCTAGCTTTGATAGGTCAAGGGTGTGACCGTAGTTCCCTATGTGGGTTCTGAGTTTGTGGTCACCATCTCAGTTGCTCTTTCTTCTGGTGTTTCTGCTCGTCATGCCAGGGGAGGCTGTTGGGTTTTCCCATAATGCCGCACAGTGATCTTGTCTTGTTGTGGGGAAGAGCAGCGATTCCTCTGACCCAGTGGGTCTGTGTGTCCATCAGGCTTCCTACTGGATTTCATCTCCTACCCCGTCATCAAGGGCTTCACTTGTGCCGCGGCCATCACCATCGGCTTTGGGCAGGTGAAGGTGAGTCTGGCTGACTTTAATACACCAGATATGGGTCACAAGTCATAAGTTACAGCAGTGGCTCTAAAACTTTTTTTGCACCATGACCAAATTTTCACCGTGCCAGCTCAGACTCTATATCAAATATAAGTTTAAATTAACGCTATGATCAAGCTTGCAGTGCACTCTGCAATTAACTCCAATCAATGCATATCGCAAGAATCTTATTGGACGTGCCAGTGAATTTTAAATTAAGCATTTGTGGTTAAACTTCTTGGATTGGTTGAGTGTTCCTTAGTTTTGTACTAAGCAGTTGCACACGAAAGACCCGTTTATATAGGTTAATTCTAGGATTGTGGCTGGGAAATCTGATCGTGGGTCAGTGATATTTTCCTGGTTTTAAAATGCTTACATTGCATACATACAACTCTGCCTCGCAACCCTTTCAGAGCTTGATGTGACCCAAATTTGGGTTGCGACCCACAGGTTGAGAATCGCTGGGTTACAGGGTGAGCTGGTGAGCCGGTAGTCATCTAGTGTAGTGTCTCCCAACCTGGTCCTCATGGACCCTCAGATGGTCCATGTTTCTGCTCCCTCCAAGCGCTCTGCCAGACAGTTCACATTTCTGCTCCCTCCAAGCGCTCTGCCAGACAGTTCACATTTTTGCTCCCTCCAAGCACTCTGCCAGACAGTTCACATTTTTGCTCCCTCCCAGCTTCTGGAGCAAAGAACATGGACTGTCTGCAGGTCCCTGAGGACCAGACTGGGAAACTATGATCTAAGGAATCTCTGAACTGTTGACTGTACCATGTTTACAGTCTCCTTACCTCCAAGGTATTGTTGATTCATGGCTATGACCGTCGTGATACCAGAACTTCTCTTTAATATGTTGCTATGGTCTGATTTGCCACAGACGCTAGAGTCCAGCACAAAGGCAAACTGGCTTTGACTGCTTTCCAGTGCATGGAACTGCTGAGGGAATAAAAGTATTTTCTCTACTGTCTGAGGCCTGATGGCATTCACTGTGGTCAGTGATAATGCCATGAGGGTCTAACGGTCAAGTTATTAATTATCATCCAGTGGGGGCAGCATGGCCGCCCAGTGAGCAGCCCTGTCACCTTCCACCTCCTTGGTTGTAAGTTTGAGTCCAACCCCCCTCTGTGTGTGGAGTTTGCATGATCTCCACAGCTCATAGGCATGGAATTAAGGTAATTGGCATCTGTGTGTGTGTGTGTGTGTGTGTGTGTGCGTGTGTGTGTGTGTGCGCTTCACAATAGACTGGAATCCCACTTGTCGTCCATCCCACCACCTGACCAAGTGACTGATGGACGGGTGGATAGTTAAGTCATTAATCATTAAGTTGTTCATGCTTTTTCAGTTGTACCATCCAACACACAATGCAATGTCATATGATCAGGATGATTTACTCTTGAAAGTCCTCTACCGCACAGAAAGTATGTTTAACGGCCGCCTTTATTCTCGTCTTCCCCCTGCAGAACCTCCTCGGCCTTCAGAACGTCTCCCAGCATTTTTTCCTTCAGGTATACGACACCTTCCGAAAGGTCCCCGAGGCGAGGTGAGCTCCTGCATTTTTCATGAAACACGGACAGCGTGACATCATCGCCCCAGCAACATGCGCTGAGTGTGATTGGGCCACGCTGGAGCCTGTCTCCAATCAGTGGCTTAAGTGCCTGGGCGGAGGGGCCTGCTAGCCAACGGAAGCGTGTTAGTGGATAGTTAGATGTTGATAATATGTGTTATTATTTGTGTCATGCAGTGAAATAACATATCTATTATCTGTGGGCTGCAGGAATACATTTGATTTAGTACTTAACACATATTAAGTATTATCTAAAGGCGCATGCTAATTGAGTCGCTAAAAACCAGCAAGCTGCTCCTGGGGGCTGATGTTCCAATGTTCTCCCCTTCCTCTCCCGTTCCTCTCAGGGTGGGCGATGTGGTCCTGGGCCTGTTCTGCCTGCTGTCTCTGCTCGGGCTGATGTTGATGAAGCGGTCCCTGGGGCCAAACCCCGAGGATCTGCCCGTCTGTGTCCGGCTCGCCCGGGGACTGATATGGGGCCTCGCCACAGGTGTGTGCCCCCCCCCCCCCCCCGTGTGACCCTTTCCTGTCAGTGCCCGCCGTGGTCCCACATCATCACTCCCAGCTTTGCTTTGGCCGCTCCCTTTCAGTACGCAATGCCCTGGTGGTGATCAGCGCGACCTTGGTGGCGTACTCCTCAGAAGCTGCCGGGCACCACGTCTTCACCATCACGGGGAAGACCTCCCCAGGCCTGCCGCCTTTCCGGGTGCCGGCCTTCTCCGAAGCCATGGTCAACGGCACAGCGCTGTCCTTCAAGGATATCGTGTTGGTACGTGTCCCGGGGGCATGTCAGAAACCACGCTCACGGGTACTCTCCGTCAGTGATATTGCGTGGGTACGTGTCCCGGGGGCATGTCAGAAAGCACGCTAACGGGTACGAGGCGCTGGCAGACCGCAGGTACGCTTTAAGCGGTTTAGAAAGGTTTCCAGTTGAACCATGTACAAAATGTAAGCAGTGCTTTAGGGGCAACTGACTGGATTTGGGGCCTTAGGGTGAAACAACAGGCTATTGGAAAGTAGGAAATATGCTACTAAAGCGTGCTAAACTGTGGTTTCCGATCCTGTCATAAAAACACATATTGATGCCTGAAAGCGCCATACTGTTTCTAACCCTAACCCTAGCCTCAGATTGCCAACCGTAACCCTAATGAAAGTCCTGAAGTGGCTGATTTGGATGCTGATCTGACTGTGCTCAGGGTGACTGGTGCAGCTATAGCAGGGTACTGTAATTCCTCTGATTTGCATGAGCTGCTATGGGCGTTTTTATCCTACACGAATGTGAAAGCGATCTGTGGTCCATTTTGGGGTCGAACATCACATCTCCCTTGGGAGACGGTAGCGGTCCAGTTCTGTTCCGGGCCTGACGCATCTCTCCCCTCTCAGGACCTGGGCGGGGGCCTGGCCGTTATCCCCCTCATGGGTCTGCTGGAGAGTATCGCCATAGCGAAGGCCTTTGGTGAGAAGGACTCCTCGGTCCGTTTAGCTTGAAGCTACAGCATCGGTCTTGGGTGTAGTTATTCTTTTGGGGGCGGGCTTTGCTGATGTCATGCCCTCTTGTGCTCCATCCCCCCGCCCCACAGCGAGTCAGAATGACTATCGCATCGATGGTAACCAGGAGCTCTTTGCCATCGGTGAGTACAGAAAACGCACACCAGTGTCTCTGATAGATGCCTTCACACGACCGATGGGCCAGAACAAATATCCAACTGCTGCTGATGGTGCTGTGTTCCTCGTTCTTTCTGTACCCACAATGCCCCTGGGTGCTGCCCCACCTCCCACCGCAGGCCTCACTAACCTCATGGGCTCCTTTGTGTCGGCGTATCCTGTCACAGGAAGCTTCGGCAGGTGTGTCGCCGTGGTGATGTGTGTTGCTGTGGCGATGCGTGTCGCCATGGTGATGTGCACGTGTGGGGGTGCTAATCCCTGCTGTGTTTTTCTAGGACGGCGGTGAACTCTCAGAGTGGCGTGCGCACACCTTTAGGGGGTGTCTTCACCAGTGAGTAACGTCCTCCCGACTTGAAAACAGTCCTGCCCACAACCGCGGTGGCCGTGAGCCCCCTAAACATTCATCTTTCCACCCCCCCAGGTGTGATCGTGCTCCTCTCCCTCGCCTTCCTCATGCCGATCTTCTACTACATCCCCAAGGCCTCGCTGGCTGCTGTCATCATCTGTGCTGTGGCCCCCATGTTCGACTATGGCATCGCTATGAAGCTCTGGAGGGTGAAACGTGAGCAAGCAGCCTGCTGTACCTCTTCGTGTTTGCATGTGTCATGGGAAAGAGGTGGAGTGGCCACTTGGGGGCGCTGTCAGCATGACCTCTCCCCCCGCCGCAGGGCTGGACCTCTTGCCCTTCCTGGTGACGTTCCTGGTGAGCTTCTGGGAGGTGCAGTATGGCATCGTGTGTGGGATAGCCATCTCCGGGGCTATGCTGTTGCACCACATCGCCAGGCCCAGGCTCAAGGTAGACCGTCAGTCCGTCCCACAACTTCAGGTTGACTCTCTCTGTCCTCCATAGAAATTCTTTCCTGTAACTGCAATTTATTTAAGTGGCCAGTAGGTGGCATCACAACTGTCCCGGTGATCAGCTGTATGTGTTCCCCTGGTGTCGGCCACAGTTGCGTGACCATGGCGTGTTGGTGGTGGCGCTGGACAGCGGTCTCAGTTTCCCTGCCGTGGAGTACATCAGCCGGGTGCTGTACACGGAGGCCTTGACAGGTCAGTGCCCACAGCAACCCACGAGTTACACACCTGGGTCTGAACAGCTGACCTACAGGTTATTCCAAAAAACCTGCACACACACCGGCCCTTTGTGGGTAAGACTGGCCATTCTTGGTTTGTGGTTCTAATCTAAAAAACTGTTTCATTACAATGAAAAGCCAATATAGTTAAGCCTTTTTAAATTTAATGCTAATTTAATGTGTCACTTACTTGAATAACTTGTATTTATTGTTTATTTATTTTAATTTAAATTAACACAATTTTATATCTATGCCCTTGGGCATTTATAAACAAGGATCATTAGCTGGATGACTAAAGGTTAAACGAATATCCAATAGATTTTCAGATGCTGTTTGTTTATATACTTTTGGGTATAACTCTGAGAGTCATGTGATGTGAGTCATGTGACATACTGCCTCCCCCACGCCCACGCAGCCTCCCCCCCTCGGTCTGTGGTGCTGGACTGCAGGCACTTCAGCACCATAGACTACACGGTGATCAATGAACTGCAGGACCTTTTACGGCAGTTCCAGCAATGTGAAGTGTCCCTCATCTTCACTGGCGTACCGGTAAGATTCCTGAGAAACACTGTAGGGTGGAGTAGCAGAGCCCAGGGGGACATGGATATGAAATATGGAGGAGTAGAGTAAGATGGTGAGGCCTAGTATAGATCTGTAAGGTAGTGCCCTGTAGAGTAGAATGGTCAGGCTTAGTAGCAAACTGTGGAGTAGAATCCATAAATATAGAGACCGATAGAAATAGAGAACTTTAGAGTAGAATCTTGTAGAGTGGTGGGTCTTCGTACAGATCTGTAGGGTAGAGCAGTGGGGCTTGGAACATATCTGTAGAGTAGTAAGGTGGGGCTTGCAACAGATCTGTAGAGTAGCGCTTTGTAGGGTACAGCCCTATAGAGTTAAGTATTCTGTACTAGAGTGGTGGAGCTTAGTATAGATCTACAGAGTAGACCGGTGGACATAGTCTCTGACGCGTTAAGGGCCTTGCTCAAGGACCCGCAGATGTACCGAGGCTGGATTTGAACCGGCGACCTTGTGATTAAAGGCACACAGGCTTAGCCCACTGAGCCACACGCTGCCCCCTCTCTGATTTCTCTAATAACCAGGATAGGATTGGAAAATTTGAGGTTTTACAACTACTGGACGGTAGTGATCAAAACATGGTTAAATTTGAGGTTAAATTTAGTGTCCAAAGAGCAAAGTCCAAAGCAAAAGTATACAGTGTTAGGAAGGCTAACTTTAATGGTATGAGACTGAAATTAGAAACTGTAAACTGGACGGAGTTAAATAGCAAAACAGTTGAAGAGGCATGGGAGTTTTTTAAAAGCATGTTGTTGCAAGTGCAAGAGGACTTTTCCAGCAAAACTAAATATAGGAAACTGCAGCAAAGGTGGTTTACAATAGAGTCAGGAGGAAAAGGGCTCTGTTCCACAAATGGAAAATAACTAATGATTTCAAAATAAAGCAGGAGTATCTAAGTCTATAAGTTGAGTTAAAAAATAACATTAGACTCCCTAAGAGGAATGTAGAAAGGAAGATTGCATTGGAGGCAAAGGATGACATTAAAAGTTTCTTCCAATATTCCAACTCCAAAAGAGCTCTAAAAGCTGAAATCACTAATCTGCAGGATAGTGAGGGCCTTATAATTGAAAATGAAATTGATAAAGTAAGAGTTTTTTATTTTACACGGGTGTTCACAGTAGAGAACACGAGTAACTTACCACCATTTAGTACAAATACAGCGTCATCTATGACCAATATATGTATAACTGAGGCTGATGTGATACAAAGCCTAGCTAAGCTTAAAATAAATAAATCACAGGGCCCTGATGGCATCTTACCAATAGTTTTAAAAGAGATGAGGGATATTATTAGCCAACCTTTAACTTTACTATTCCAGAAATCTTTATCTGCTGGTGTGGTACCTTCTGATTGGAAAAAAGGGGATAGAAGTAATCCAGCAAACTATAGGCCAATCAGTTTAACTTCCATAACTGGAAAGGTAATGGAAGCTATAATCCAAGTGAAAATGGTAGATTACCTGGATGCAAATAACATTCTGAGGGATAGCCAACATGGA
>JAODJU010000095.1:3520376-3532501 GCA_026776725.1 Gnathonemus echidnorhynchus
ACCACATGTGTGTTGCAACACCAGGTACCCATAACTGCTTTTGATAAACCAGAAACCCCCCCCCCCCATACCAACCGGCATGGATAAGAGACACACAGGGCTTAGCAGGCTCTAGGAAAAGAAACAGGGAAAGAGATGGAGGCAGCTGGTAACTTATCCTGGGCGTTACTGTGAAGCAGTGATGGCAGCTGTCTCCTTTGGCTATTTCACCAGCATCTGCTGCTGGGGGGGGGGGGCATGTAAAGATAAGGTCAGCCACTGGTGGGGTATAGACTGCCTCCAAGACGTTAGCTGCGCTAAACATTGTCTGCACCTCTGGCCCTGATTGGAAAACAGTGAGCGTACGCTCTCATGCTTGGGCCCGGCGACCTGAGTCAGAACATCTGTGAGACGTGATGAACACATCAGAGACTTATTCGATCAATAATGCTTCTGTTTTAATGGAGAGCAAGAACTGAAATACCCCCAAGATATGCTGAGCCATGAGCCATTAGCGCTGGAAATGAGCGCGTGATCCTCAGGATATCAGACTCAGCGTGATAAAATAATAACAAAGGAGAAAAAATGCAGTTACGGGTGAATATTTGCCAGAAAATACAGATGTGTCTGTGGACAAGCCCCCTAGGAAGAGTCAGGCCCAAGTCCAAGGTCCCCCCCAGTCCAATTCACATGTTTTTAGCCTGTTGTTGACTAGCAACAGGACTCACCGGGAGTGCTGGGCTGCTTTACTCTTAGGCAAACCCGACTTAAGAATAATTTAATCTGTTAAACTGCAGCCCCAGCTTGTTCCACAGCAGAGAGGGATGATTCCCAGGGGACTGGTCTGCGTCTCCTTCGGGCCAAGACATACTGTTCAATTCCTGAAGAAAAATAATGAAGGTATATTTCACCTTTCGCAGGATTGAGTTACCCTCCGCGACGAAACGGACTCCGCCGTGATAACCGGCCCTGCCTCACGCAGATATTGTGTTTCCCCAAAGAAAAGCAAACGCCGTCGGCCATAGACGGCTGTCCAGCAGTTTAACGTGTCCCTCCAGACGTGTGGAATGTTATATTAAGGCCTCTTTTGGAGGGATTAGCTCAGAATAACACACGCTCGTTTCTGAAATCCCAAAACCACTGGATGTGTTGCATCCAAGAGCCAGCTTATCAAATCGGGACATTTTCCAAATTCAGATTCGATTCCGTTTAACGCAAACACAGCTGGGCAAAGTTCTGCAGCGTCAGGCAGTGGCCGATGTAATGGCGCCCTAAGCATTACGCCTGAGTTATCGGCGGGAAATGCTGGGAAATACCACTCCAAAATTACATTAAGTTCAATTTGTTTATCGCCAGACACTTTCCTGCTTGTCCAACGGAAATTATGCTATGTGTCGACCTTGGATAAAGAAGCAGCCCTTTGCTTTGCTAGAAACTTTACCCCGTGACATCAAAATATAGTTCTGCTCTGATTTTTAGAATGTGTGAAAGGCGTGATTTACATTCTTTGCAGTTGATGTCTATCAGTTTTAACAGTCAGAACAAGACGAGGTCCTTCTTTAGCCATTTTGCTTCTGCGCTTCTAACTAGATGCTTCCTATGAATCTTCAGGATTAGAGAAATGCTAGCCAGCTGTAGAATATTGTCAGGGAGTTGAAATCACAAGCTCCTGTGAAATATGCACCAGGACAAACAAAAACTGCTCAAAGCAAACAAGGGATGTTTTAACACAGTATACATGTAAACAAGGGTGGATTGCCTTGCAGTTATGGCTGCGGAATTTGAAACCCATCTCTTGGTAAAGTGCTTCACTTAAAAGATATAAAGCTTTAGAAATTCAGCCTTTGAGACTTGGTATCTCTGCAGACAGACCGACCTTCTTCAGCTGAGTAGGTCTTAATTTCAATGACAGAAGCGTGCTCAGCTGCTCTGAGAAGACGCTCCATCTCTGTAGCTGCACAGAGACCACTCTGGACCTCCAGCTGCTTCTCGGTCCTGTTGACGTTCTTGTCAAAAGCCTGGGCCAACTCCTCATGTCCAAAACGCAGTGTAGGGGTCAGTGAGGAGTGGCAATCCTGACATCTACAATGCGGTTATTTGACTCGACTTCAAGGAGAGGTAGCTGTGATCGCTGAAAGGTCGGTCTTTTGGGGGTGTGTCCCGGTACCCTATGCCCCTAAAAACCCAGAAGATGGGTCACAGTGAGGAATGGGTCTATATGGAGCCTTGGATCGGTGAAATAAGTCCAATGAGTCTCCGACCCCCTCCTGTTTCCATCCAGTTGACCATGGCTTTGCAGTGCCTTGCAGTGCTCCTGGTTTCTCACTCTGGATGTTTACTTGCCCCATTTCCAAAACTTTTCCGAAGCTGACAGGAATGTCGTTCCCCTGGACTGACAAGACGGTTTTGGGAAAGCAAGGATTCCGTGCATCTCTCCAGGATGTACTGCAGTATATAAACTTTAGGGGACCTGAAATTACTGCAGAGAGTTTATGACTCAGTGAAAGTAAACATACTGGTAAGAAAAAGCTCCCTTCTGGGGCTGGGATTGGTACTGTTTCGCATTATGGTCCTTTTCTAAGTTGCACGCTCGCCTGATGTCCATCTTGATTAGTGCGGGTCATGGGGAAGCCGATTTGTAAGGCCCTTCAGTTGGGCCTAGTCCTTAGGCGTGCCCCCCTCCCCACCCCGTTTGGAGGTATCAGGTGTCCCATTTCTGTGCTAGGCAGTAATTCATCTTGAACGGTAATCAAATCAATGATATTTATTTGAACTACTGGACATTTTCCTCTCGACTTTGGCGCAAACTGCATGGTATCATCACACTGTGTCTCGCTGACCCATAACTCAGAGCTGACTCCCCAAACCCCCCCACTCCTGAAGCCCTAAGAGATCTTGCCAAACTGATGCTCGGAATAAGGTCCCTCCCAATTTCCTGCTTGTGGATCAAAACGTCACCTCTGGTACACACGGCTGACTCCTCGACATATCCGACCAGCGGACAAGAGACACACATGCGCCGATTCGTATTTATGACCGGATTCTGTCCCTGAATGCTTCAGCAGATTCTGGATCTCGGAGTCATCTGAGCGTGGGGGCTATGCTTTAATTCCCGCGAAACAACACTCCGGCGGATTCTGCCTGCGAGTCTCGGCTCCGCTCTTCCTGCCCTGGGACATCTGCTTCTGATTTTGCCCGAGTTGCATCAGCTGTGGCCAGAGTAGGCTGAGATGGTGGACGGCCAGTTCCTCTCTGCTTCGGATGAGTATGCATGAATTGATATCCCATATCGGAAATGGTGCGGCTTCAAAGCCGGTTCTGCTGGTATTTAGATCGGAGAGATTCTTCCCCTTTAGTTTCCTCGCCAATTGGGTTGGACCTTTGTCCTCTCCCAGGGCTCCTGGAAGCCACAGTGGGCCTGCAGAGTGCTGATAGCACAGGTGCTTTTAATAACCACTCTATTGATTTATCCGTCCAGCATCTATTTTTACACAACATGCATAACCCACCGTGAACATTTTTCCTTTCTGTCTGTATTTTTTTTAATAACTGAATCTTGCTCACATTTTTTGGTTATGTAGAATGATTTCATGCGGCAAAAGGGTGAAAGATCCCAAAGTTTGGTCTACAGGCCATAAAATTTCGGAAGGTTATGCTGACATCTGTCAGCACCATGGATCATGGTGCAAATAGTCACCGGACTGTAGATGTTTTGAGTTAACGTGATGTGAGAAAATGGCCACCTGTCATTGTGGCATGTGTGTGTGTGTGTGTGTGCATATATACATGTATATATAAAATGTTTCTTTACATAAAAGCAGGTACTCATCAAGGACCCTGGATCTTGAGCCATCTGATCCTCTCCTATAATAATCCACAATTTCATGTTCGCCTGTGAATTTGGGTTTCGATTTTCAGGCCTTAATGGGGGGGCGGGGGGGGGGTAGCATACTGTGACAAGACGTGTCTGAGTGGCCCACCCACTGCCCTGCGAGGCCTGCAGTCTTACTCGCCCGTGTATACAGTTTGAGAAGAATTGCTCGTATGGAAAGGCGTCTCAGACAGATGTGTGTAAATCGGTCGACGGGGGGGGGCGGGGGGCTCATTGTCCATTTACTCATTTACTCACAAAGAGGACTACAAGATCCTTAGTGCCATTGGATACATTTCTGGCTTTGAGAGACACATTTTTGCCTCAGGCTGAAACAAATGAGCTTCCCCATAAGAATCCGCTATGCAGTGCTAATGCTAACGTGTTATATGGCAAGTAAGTAAAAGAGAAATGTGCTTTATCACAGCGACCCCCCCCCGGGCGGCTGCTGTCTGTCATCACGGGCCCCGCAAGGTGGGACTGCTCGCTAATGATCCGGCATCGGCCTGTAATGAGGGGACAGGACTCCCGTTTGACCCTCTTGGTGAGTTTTTACTGCCGCACCGTGCCCCGACGGGGGCCCCTGCCCTTGTATTAAACCCCCCTGACTGTAACAGCCCCCTGTGGCGGCACCACAGTCTCTACCCACCAAAGACCCTCAATCCTCTGTTTCCATCTAATGATTCCTTTTTTTGGACCCAGAAACGACCCCAGTGTGAGTCTTGCAAGTGACAGGGCGCTTCAAAGCCCTCATGTACCCCTGCCCCCGCCTCTCAGGTCTCGATTCCGTCTCAGTCGGTACCCACCAACTCTCGAGCCGGACTCACACTTCCGAGATCCATCTTCATCATTCCACACCCGAGCAGCGTCACCTGAGCAGGTGTTGCCTCCCCGGACAAGCGGAGTTCCGCTTTTTTAGCGGCAAGTGAAAATTTGTCGGGACCGGGTGTACCGCCCGGAGCAGGCCGCAGGCAAAACTTGTAGCCATTGCCCCCAAATGCTGGATCAGCCCCAGATGTTAAAGCAGGAAATTGCCCCTGCCCCAGTCTCCATCCATTAGAGAAGCACTCCGGCAGTCGGGATTTGGGAAGGGCAGGCATTAGTGGACGCTAACGTTGCGATGGCGCTAAGTGGCGCCTGACCCAGTAGCACCGAGGCTGTACTGTTTGGGTTCATGTTGCCGTACGCGTCCATCGGCGGGGGGGCGGCTGCTGCCGTCGCTCTTCTGCCATTGGTTACCTCATTATGATGGAAACCATGCGAGCGCATGGAGGTGCAGTGGTGCAGTGGTTAGCACTGTCGCCTCATACCTCTGGGCCCTGGATTTGAGTCTCTGCCAGGGTTCCATGTGTGGAGTTTGCATGTTCTCCCCATGTCGTCATGGGGGTTTCCTCTGGGTGCTCCGGTTTCCCCCCACAGTCCAAAAACATGCCGAGGCTGAGTGGAGTTTCCAAATTGCCCGTGTGTGTGTGTGTGTGTGTGCCTTGCGATGGGTTGTTCCCTTTCTTGTGCCCAAATTCTCTGGGATAGGCTCCAGACCCCCCCCCCCCCCACACACACACGACCCTAGACAGGACAATCAGTTATAGAAGATGGATGGATGGGCATGAGACAGGGAGGCATATTTGGGTTTGTAGTACAAGAGAATTCTGGGAAGCATCTTCTTGATTAGACAGATAGAAAATAAAAAAATGCATACAATACAGATACACATCCAAGATGCATAAGAAAGTACAAAGACGGCGCATAAGTTTGTGCAAAAATGAATAAATAGATAATGAATTATGATGTACATATGATGCTCATGGTCGTGCGCTAAGCTGTCCTGGACCTTGTAGATGTGAACATTGCTGGTGGGGTAGGGGTGGGCAGTGTTGGAAAGATGCCCCCCCAGCCCACCCACCCACCAGACAATGGCCTGTGGAGCTTCAGATTTGCTTTCAACACAGCGGGGTCTGTCTTTGCTTCCTCCAGACGAAGAACTTCCTCTCTTATCAGGCACCGGTCTGGGACACCGTGTCTCGCTGTTGTGGAGATAGAGAGAAAAGCTCAGTAAGGACATCTTCTGCTTCGGCTGTCCTCAGATGTCACTTCAGACACGGTGGGGGGGTCATATGGCTGCCAGCCCCTGCTGTCTGTTCTTGTCTCAAGTTTTTGGGTCCAATTCTGATGGAGTTATTCATATAAAAGCAAACGCTCAGCTGAGCTCTGTATTTACTGAGGTTCTCTATTTACTGAGGTTCTCTATTGACTGAAGTTCTCTATTTACTGAGGTTCTCTATTGACTGAGGTTCTCTATTTACTGAGGTTCTCTATTGACTGAGGTTCTCTATTTACTGAGGTTCTCTACCAGCTCATTCCTCCAGGCCTCGTCAGTGCAATTCCAGAAACTTCAACTCGCAGTCCTCAGCGGCGGAGTCTGGTTCTCTAGATTCACAACCCCGGAGCCACCTTGATCCGCTGTCCATAGCTATGCTTTCCAGGCTGTTTCCTCCACAGATCAGCAAACGATGACCAAGCCCCAAGATCCAGTGCCTGCAGAGGAGGGAGGAACCACATAGGTATTTATGGGATGGCGGGCAGTGACACAGACTGCGAAAGACGGAGCCGCCCCATGTAGCCTCCACAAAACAGCCTTTCAGCGTTACGCCAGTTAATTACAGCATTAACATATAAGATTACACAACACGAGTTTTCTCCTGAATGTCCGAGTCAAAATGGAGTCCACGAGTAATCAAACCATGACTCACCAACAGCTAATTAAGTGGAAATGAGTCAGTAAGGCCTGCGATGAGAGACCCCTTTGCCATATAATTTGCTGGTAACAGGGTTGGGAAGGGGAAGAAAACGGATCTCGCATTTCCTGCCTCTATGTTGGACGTTTACCGCCAGATGTAGCCTAAAAAACCCCACAGATTTCAGACAGGCTAAGGGTTCATAACACATTTGCTGGTGTCTCATGGCAGCTCAAATTTGCGGCATGTTTCCGTAACGGCAGGCATGTGCGTGACCCGCATGTGAGGGGCTTGTGACAGCAACCAGAAGCCTGCTGTGGCAAGGACAGCTCCTTAGCGAACCGGCAGGCTATAACAATGACCCAGGCTTTGTTTAGTCTGGGCAACCAGAGTGGACTTTCGCTAGGAAACACAACTCTGCAAAGGACTCCGGCATGGATTCTGCTCAAAGCAGCTCTTTTACCTCTCAGATTTATCCTCCAGCTCCAGAACAACCCAGAAGATATCACATCACTGAAGAACACAATTCTTACTCTTATGGTGGCCAAAAAGCTAGCCGTTACGTTAGGGGTCATTCGTGACCCGTCTGTGTTTCGTTTCTCAGCCACACATCGCAGAGCCTCCGGAATGATCCGGGCTCCACTGAAATGCCGGAAAGACGGCCTGTCAAAACAAACATCAACTTCTGACCGTGCCGGACGACACGCTACTGGGCATTGAGTGACCCGGGCCTGTCGATCACACCGTAAGCTTGGCCATTCCTATTATTAATTCCGACTCTGGTGGGCTTGATGCAGGATAACAGTGGGATTTTCTGCGCTCCAAAAGACACAAATGATTGAGTGAGCAATATTTCGACTGCTTTAGCATACAGTACTTCCTACCCACTGCGCACCTGGGCCCAGAGGTACTGCCTTATTAGATTATTTCTGTGTTAGAGCAGTTAAACATCCCCTCGGCCCGCAACTCTTCTGGGGATATGAGACTCCCTTCTCAGAGAAAATAAAAAGTGTGCTTTCGTTTGCATGACTCTAATTTGGATTTAATTAATACTGTCTGCACAGATTGGGCCCTTAATCTGTGTTCTTAAGCAGATGTTGAGCCAGGTCTTGA
The DNA here is from genome assembly GCA_026776725.1 of Gnathonemus echidnorhynchus. Lineage (NCBI taxonomy): Eukaryota > Metazoa > Chordata > Actinopteri > Osteoglossiformes > Mormyridae > Gnathonemus > Gnathonemus echidnorhynchus. Next base: position 3,528,075 of record JAODJU010000095.1, read on the forward strand.
GAAAGAATGAGGGATGGGGGGCAGACTGAGGATTAGAAGATTAGGGGGCTTTTATTTCAACACGAGTGCTTGATGGGGTGGCTGGGGGGGGAAAATGGAGACGTGAACAAAATTAAATAAAAGGGGAATCGTGAGGAAAGAACCGTCCCACATGCAGATGCTGCTAGAAACTCAGACCAACGTGATTTTCACCCTCCTTTCAGTTTCTGGCACCCTCTGGAAAGTTCCTGTCTGTTTTTAGCACAAAACAAATAGCCTAATAATATCCCAATCATAACAGCATGGACTGTGGACTCTGTGGAGAAACACTTTTTATCATATCTTAATAAAGGTACAAAAAATAAAATCTGAAAATTTTGTAATTTTTTTCTGACACATAAGAAGAGAAAAAAACTGTAAATGATAAAAAAGTTGATCACCTCCGCTGATCTCCGCTCAGCAAAACTCCACACACTCTCCTTGTCTTTCCTGCAGGAAAAATGGCTTCTCTCAGCCCAAGAACATAAAAGTAGGTGAATCGGTGCCCCTAAATTGCCCATAATGTGTGATTGTGCGTCATTTTCTTCAGGAACAAATTAAAAAAAAAAGTGGTTTACATGAAACCCTCCAGACCCTTGATGGGCAGGCTGCCGTATGTTGAAATTCGGGATGAAAACAGAGACTCATGGAGGCAGAACAAGGACAGCAGGTGAGTGGACAGGGAGAGAGATGAGAGTCTGAAACGCGGCAGCTACTATCCTGGTGCCGCTGCCTGTGTCCAAGCTGGCCTCCAACGTGTGAGTGAGGGGCAGCCTGAAGGTACCACCCAGCGGCGGGTGCCTAAGCAATACCGCCTCACCTCGGAGGTGTCGGACCGGGCGTGCCGACGGCGGTGCTGATGTCATCCAGGTTTTTCCACCCGGCTAGTAGCACAGTGGAACCTTGTGTGCCTGTTTGTTATTTCTTGGGCCCCGCACAAAAAACTCATTTGGGGCCCTCCTAGTGCAGTGACTGTTTGTGACCAACAGGGGGCCTCCAAAATTTGGCCCCATACAAAAGCGTGATTTGAGTACGTGGTAAACACTGCCACCGTATACATCTGTCCTTCCATGTCCCTCCTATTCCTGGCCATGCCAGGGTGCTCCAGCACTCACCTTCAGAAAGGGTACCTAGTCCCCCTAGCTGAGGCCAGAACTTCCTGCAAGACTTCCTGAGAGCCATGACGGTGATGTCACATGACGCCACCCACTGCACACAGACGCAGCCGGACTCCTTCCTCAGCACCGTGTCTGTGATCACGCCTCTGTAAAGCCGTTTGGCCCCCATGAGTGTGGGTGAAAATCCTGTATTAATAAAAAAAAAAAACAACATCTCTGGGTTTCGTTTGCGGGGTCTTACGCCTGTTTACCAGCTCAGGTGATCTGCCACCTCGTGAGGTCAGGTGCCCAGTTTAGCATGGAGTCTGGCACCTCGTGTTTCTCCGAGACTGCGTCTGCCCGACCCTAATTATCGCAGCAGACCAAAATAAGTGACCGCACTGACTCCCTGGGGGATTTATTAGCCCCGTAATGAGGTAATTAAGAAAAGAGTCCAGGTCAGCGTACACATTGTTCCAGCTCGCGACGGCGGGTGAAGTTTGTTTACTGTCGCCGTAGAACCGAGTCCCGCAAGCTGATGCCAGAATGAGCCTGACAGAAACTGCGAATAAGGTTCGTTAAAAGCCTCGTTAGTAAGCCAGCGTGACATCTGTCACATCAACCTGCTTATGTTGCAGTGGCTGCTGTGGGGAAGCCTGGGAGTCGGTGGAATAGAAACCCCGATTGGCAGTGGGATAGAAACCCCGATTGGCAGTGGAATAGAAACCCCGATTGGCAGTGGGATAGAAACCCCGATTGGCAGTGGGATAGAAACCTCGATTGACAGTGGGATAGAAACCCCGATTGGCAGTGGGATAGAAACCCCGATTGACAGTGGGATAGAAACCCCGATTGGCAGTGGGATAGAAACCCCAATTGACAGTGGGATAGAAACCCCGATTGACAGTGGAATAGAAACCCCGATTGGCAGTGGGATAGAAACCCCGATTGGCAGTGGAATAGAAACCCCAATTGGCAGTGGGATAGAAACCCCGATTGGCAGTGGGATAGAAACCCCAATTGACAGTGGGATAGAAACCCCGATTGGCAGTGGAATAGAAACCTCTGCTGCGGTTGCCATGACAGAAGAGAGAGAAGATTCTCAGGCTTCATGCCATCCCCCCCCCCCACCCCTGCACAACAGCTAGCTTCTACTGAGTCATCCTGCTCCACAGCGTCACTGTGTAATTTCAGAAGCACCGTGACATCGTTAAGTTTCTGAACCAGTTGTAGTGAAGACAAGTTTTGGAGGGAAAAGTCATCCTTCCACTGGGGTTTCGGTTTTATCCCGGGGGCACCCAGCTGATCTAACTGGAAATCTTGGCCTTTGCATAGCTACTATGTTCCTGAGCTTTAATTGATTGCGGAAGCCAGAGTGTGGGAGCGATAATCTGTGCAATATGTCAGCCTGAAATGAACCATATGGGTTTTCTGTGATCTGCAACCAAATGAATTCTGGGTACTAATGTACACTACTCTTGAATGTGAAATGAATCTGCTGGAATGTTGGTGAAAATCAGGAAAGAGGAGTGCAAATGGAACTAGGTGTGGTTGACAGCTGCATCGCTTCTGTAGCCAGCAGAGGGTGTGTTGGCTAAGGAACAGGACTTACATCTGAACTTACGACCAACAGCTTGTATCTACCGTTGAAGCTGCCATTTTTGAGTCCCAAAATGTGAATTCAGCATTGAGCGTAGAACCAGCTCGATACCGGAACACCACCTGCCCGTCTGAGTGAATGGAACTGCTGGTTGCCAGGGAAGCGGGGAGCTGCGTGATGTGCCCTTTCTGTGTTTCAGAGAGGACCAAAGAGGATGGCAAAGGAAAATGCAGCTTTGGTCACAGGCAAAACCCCCGAAATGTAAAGTTACGCTAACATTTTGTTTAACCTCTTCAGCAGACATTGAATTCTGGTTTTGGTTTCTTGGACTTGGACCCATTGTGTCTGTGCGTCTGTATGTCTGTGCGTCTGTGAATGTGTGTCTGTCTGCGTGTGTGTCTGTCTGTGTGTCTGTGCCTCTGTCTGTGTGTCTGTCCGTCTGTTTGTGTGTGTGTGTGTGTGTGTATGTGTCTGTGTATCTGTGTGTGTGTGTCTGTGTGTGTGTGTCAGTGTGTCTGTGTGTGTGTGCGTTACTTTGACCTTGTGGAACACTTTTCTGGTTTCCACAAGGGAAAACTCAATTTTGAATTGAGTGGATGGTCCCACAAAGATAAGAATACAGAGACACGTATGAATGAGACAGGGCCAAAGCGCTGAGGGAAAGAAAACAGGAGGCCGACAGCCTTACAGTCGTGCCGCATTTGTGGGCTTTTTGGGAGGGCAGGATACACTGTAGCTTGACGGCACCTGCAGTACAAACCGTATGAGGCCCCCCACCTCTAGTAAAGCCAGAAAATGGAGTGTCACTCCTCTTCAAACAGCCCAGAGTTGTTTGTTAAAAACCTGCCGCCTTCTGAGTGTTACTCCGCGTTCCCAACTCCAGCTGAGAGTAGCGTACCGCGAATGACATCACCCATGAGCTATTTATGTAAAGCGTGTTTGGGTTCTGTGCTTTTGGAGGATAAGAAGGGAGGCACAGTGCCACACCTGTCAGGTCGGGCGTTTAAATCCCATCCCAGCCCCCGTGTGTCACACCATTTACTCCCCCCCCCCCCCACCAAATTGCTGCTAGCAGTTTTGAATCCTTCTCACTGTCAGTAGAGGGCAGATCCCTGTATTCTGAGAGGCCCCCCACCCGGGAGTGGCTATGCTACTTCTAACGCTAACAGCCACATGTCCCCCTGCTGTTGGGAGGAATGGGTGGGGGGGGGGGGGCACAGCTACCATCTTGCGGGGTGTTTTTCTGTTTAACCGCCGCACCCATAAATGACCGACTTATAGTGCCCGGGTGGGGCATACCCAACCTGGCCCAAACTCATTAGCCCCCCCCAGTGGCAGGGCAGCTCCAGGCTCCAATAAGCTCAGTGTCCCAGAGGACAGCCCAATATATAGAAATTTAGGACCCCCCCCCCACCCCATACCCAGAAATCTAAATGCACCCCATTCAGAAGCAGATTGTTCCAATTTTGTCATTAGTCTTATTACTTAGCTTTTTCCAGGCAAGATTTAACACCCCCCCCAATAAGAAAGATAAGCCTACAATATATATGTGTATGAAATATCTAGGACTACAGAGGCGTGTGAACTGCGAGCCGTAAATCACCCGGGAGACCCTGAGACTGACAGGGGATGTAGCCCCCCCCCTCGCTCCCCCACAGAGTTTTTACAGCTCCAGCACCCACGCTGGGCATGGACTGGTGCTGTCGCTTGGC
>JAODJU010000095.1:3563190-3576311 GCA_026776725.1 Gnathonemus echidnorhynchus
CTTTCCTTTTGGTTATTTGCCGGCTCATATGACATCGTTTGAAACAGGTCCTGGCTGGGCATGCAGGGGAACCTGTATGGGCACAATCCCCCCCCCCCATTCCCCCCAGCCCCACCTTCCCGTGTGGACAGCATGGGACGGGACCAGTTTATTTTGAGACGGTAACCCAGAGTTCAGGGCCATGTATGGGGGGAGAGGGGATTCAGCAGAAAGCTGATTGGCTCCAGGAGTGCCCCCTCCCCTGTCACTCACTGAGTCAAAATATATCATTGGCTATTCTTCATTCATTCATTCGTCGTTCTTATGTCCCCCACCCTTAAAAAAATCCTAGAATCACCCTGTCAATGCTGTGCTGGGACACATATTTCTGAAACATGGAAAAGAGGCAGAGAACTTTGAACGAACATGTACTCAATGAAAAGTAAGTTTTCCAATCTATGACCCTTGGCAGAAAAGCACTGCAACACTGTCAGAGAGGAGCGTTCTCTCTGAAAAATGGCATTTTTTCAGATGAATCGGGCCTATTTCCCGCCACTGCTGACGGACGGTACCTCTGAGAACACGTCCCGGCTGTCGGCGGGTATTAGACGTTCAAGGCCCAGAACAGACTTTAGCGTGACAGCCTTGATTTAAACGTCGGAAGGAGGAACGTGGTGCGGGGACTCGCGACATGCCGTCGTTGTGTAAATATTCATCTTGGCTCATCCCCACTCCCCCCCACTCCACCCTGACTCCCTCATCTTCAAATCCCTGTATGACTTTTCCAGATCCGAGGTCATCTGGCCTGGAGGAGGAGCTTCTGTCTGGATCATCTCCTCTTTGTTGTTGCACAGACACACCATGTTGTTGGGGCTCTGTCCTCCTCTGTATCGAGGGGCACTGGTATCTCTGTGTACCCCTGGATAATGACCCAGTTAGCCATGATTCCTGGCTAACTATAGCCATAATAATTTATACAGTAAATGAAATAGATTTGTTATTATTATTTCTGTTAGTTTTGGTCCGATTCTTTCTGCTTTTTTTGGGTAGGTAGACAGTGGTGATAAAACTGTGATTATGTATTATAATCTCAAATTTACATGTGTACATCTAAAGGATTTGAAAATGTCTGTGTCATGACTAATTGTAGGTGACACCAGCTGGTTTCAAAGTAGACTTGGGCACTTGATGCATTCATCCCTGAGCTGCTCTTCCCCTCACACCAGAGGGGATGCAGACAGGATCCGCCCCCCCCAAGCCCTCAGCTAATAGCCCTGTCGTTCCCACGAGCTACCATGGCAGACAGATAATTAAGACCTGCCACCGCACTTGAAAGTGCACTTTGGGGAATCACAGGTCACGCTCATCCCTCATAGTGATGACTACACTAAGGCGAGTGTCTTCTCGGCACGCTGTGTTCAGTGAGGTTAGAAGAGCGGAAACTAGGGTCACGCCCGGCCGCTCTACCTGATGGCTCTGTAATCCCATCTAGGTGTGTACAAGTAACACACAACGGATCCTTTCACGACCGAATTAGCAGGGTTTTTTTTCCCCTTGTACTCAAACAGCCTCAAGCTAAAAACGGATACATTTATGCATCAAGTAAAATACGTCGTTGGCCATTTTTGAGCGTGGCGGTGGCCCCAGAGCTGGGGGAGGGAGGAGGGGGGAGGATACACGTGCCCTGGTTTGGCTTCTCCAGCTCTTAGAAGAGTAGAAGGATATTTTCTGGCAGTCAGTGCTGGTTAGTTATTAGGAGCGGAGGCTTTGGACAGAGAAACAAGCCCTGTGGAGAGAAGCAACACATTTCCTGGACATTAAAGATCATGTATCATTCTTTACCAGAATGTCCTAATAGCAGCTGTAGAGATGCAGTCTCCTCCCAGTACGAGTATACAGACAATCCGTGGACCGGGGGGCTGGGTAGCCGAGCAACACCGACAGGTATTACTGTGGCAATGCCAGCTAGAACAAGCAATGGCTAATGGAAGGATGTGTCCCACCTGAGGCCGGACAGCATCTCACTCCCCCTTTGTAAAAGTGCAATCAAAGGGGACACAAGGCTGGGAAAGACGGCAGGGGGTGGGAAAGCGAGGGATAGATTTAGATGTTTAGAGGCAGCACTGAAGCATTCTGGCATTGGTCTGAGAAACGGGGAGATTACCCTGGAATGCAGTCAGCACTCCCGGTAAGATGAGGCCAAGTGCGGCTCTCCGGGAGCATAATTGCCATGTTATGTGAACCAGGGAAGCAGAGCCGTGAAATTAGCAAGCTTTGCAATCAAACTTTTAACATTTACCGCGCTCATTCCAGGACTTCTCTCCGGTGATGACAATGAAAGGATTTATCCACTTTAAATCATTTTCTGTTATTTTCCAAACTGCCATGGATCTTGAGTTTGGGCCTGGCATCCTCTAGCCAATTATCAGCTAGTCTGGGACTAGTAACCAGTAGCCAACATGTTGAGACGTTCGGTTTCCTAGCTACGGCTAACATTGGCCTTGCTTGACGGATGACATTAGACACCTAGGCGAATGACAAGCACCACATGATGTCAAGGATATGGGGGAGACCGCAATGTCAGGTGGAGGGTCTCAGATACTTCACGCTCCTTGATGGAAGCCTACAGAAACACGTGGAATCTCCAAACTTCCCTGAACTCCTGCTGGTTCTCATGTCAAGATGGACTTTCTGTTGGCGCTAATGAAAGTTAATAAACAAGGCTCTCTGGAAAGTGAGATCAAAATGAGGAGGAATCTGAGGCTCAAGGCTCGTGCCCCATGTGGAATGGGAGTGCCCTGGGCCAAAATGGCTGCCAGAGGGGGTGCGGCAAATTTCATTCCGCAAAAGGAGACCACGAGGCTGCCCTGAAGTGTGAATTTCTGAGTCTAAGGATGCATGCAGTGTGTGTGTGTGCGCAAGCAAGTGCCAGGCCCCTCCTAGGCCCCTACAAATGGAAGTGTTTACTCCCCACTGGCTGTGTCCTTATATTTCCTTCTCTCACCAGTGGGCAATTTCGCACTGAAAAAATAACTCCGACCAATTGTGGATAATTGAGAAAGATGCCAGCCATATTGGTGGAGTTCAGGGGTCAGCCGCTCAGGTTGATTGCCAGGTGTGTGCAGGGTCAGAATAGATTAGTTATTAATCCCCCCCACAACCCCCGGCAAAAAAAAACATCATCGGAGAGCTCAGAGAGCTGCAGAGGGAGTCTACCGATTTTCCAAAGGCGAAAACCATGGAAAAAAGAAAGATCAGTGTGGTTAGCCAAAGGCTAACATTGGCGGGTTAAACGGCCACGGAGATGAGGGTGGGCTTAGATGTCACACCAAGCCGGCTTTGCATTTTGTCAGCAGGCCGCCTTCCACAGTTCCTCCCATGAAAGGCTCAACGGAAGTGGAACGGATCTGAGAACGTTCCCACGGGGACCTCCGCGTCCTGCAACCCGGCCCGCATGTCCGAGCGGAAAGATGTGGTTACGCTGGCAGTTTTGGCTATTTGCCCCGCTGCTAACTGCCACAGACTAGCGGTTCTTGATTAGCAGGGAAGGGTTTCGGGATCGGATTCTCACATGCGCTTCCAGGCCACGTGAATTGCCTTTCGCCATGGAGAAGCACAGGACAACAACACAACAAACAAGCCAGAGGCCGCTCACGTTTCCTGCGACGGCGCCGTGTGGGTGAGTCACAGAAGCCTGGGAGAAGTCTGTTCCAGCCAAAAACCAGGACAGCTCTCCAGAACTAGGCCCAACTTAGCCCATATAGAGTTCCTTGAACCCGCCCAGGCATGTCCCCTTATGGAGCAGAACACTCCGTGCTGCATGGGACCTGAGTGTAGGGTTGGCACTTTGTCCCAAGGGCTCACTAGGATGTGGGGGAGGGTGGGGATGCTGGGTGTCCTCTGTGGTGAGCAGATCCTGTTCCTTGTTGGCTCCCTGTACTGTAGATGGCCACGATAGCAGGCTCCCTAATTCGTCATCAATTGAGTCATCCATCTCAGCTAACAGGAAAATCAGGGGGTGGACGCTGGGGATGTCCGACCCTGGCAATGCCACTGGGCTTTGGCTGGTGAAGTTATGAGTCTTGGAACCCAGTGCCACCACTACCACCACCCCTACCCCCCAAGCTGCCATCCACCACCCTAAACCCCAAACTCTGATACTCCCCTCCTCCCCATCCACCACACAGATCACACACTTCTTTTTCAATCAATCTAAAATAGGTGGTACGTTGCTTTGTGGATTAGGATAGTGTGCTTGTAATCAGAGAGTTGCTGGTTCAACTCCCATGGCTGGCACTCTGATGTCACCATCGGGGTGTTGAGCAGGATTCCTAACCTCAGTTGCTCCAGGGGAATTGGCTGACCCTGTTCTTTGATCTTTACTTGTATGTCACTTGGTCTGCTAAACCAGACCAGTGAATCATGTGCCTGCTCTGAAAACTGGCATGACATTCATTAAGCATCCAAATGCAAAGAGTGAGCAGCTGCTGCACCTCAGTGCTTCAGAGGGAATTTGGCCTTCTCACTGCTTTGATAGAGGAAGCCAGCAGGGGGCGCTGGGGTTAAGGGCCTTAGAGGAGTGGGGAAAGGGCAGAATTCAGCCACAGGGTGGACTGGGCATTTGATGGTGCACTTGTCTGTGTCTTACTCCAGCTACTACAGATGGCTGACGATAACCAAGCCTTCTCCAACGGACCCCCAATGGAGGGCAATGAGGGAGGGGGGTGTAGGCCCCGTGATGAGAATACCATGTTCACCTGGTCTCCACAGCTGCTAGAACCATCACTGGAGGCCACTTCTGTGGGAGTAATACACCAAAGACCACTCTCCCTTCTCATTTCCAGAAATATATAACCAGTACCCTGCCCCCCCACCCAGGGAGGGGCACCAGGACAAGATGACCATGTGGGCCATCATTTACACACAAGTAGGGTTTTGGGAGAGATACAGCTTCGTTAACTGGCAAATCACCTTGGTGTAAAGCCACCGTTTCATCAGGTGGTCGACAAAAACACTGCTTATGGGAAAAGGCTACCGACTAGATATATTTATAACTGGAAGGCAGTGAGGCTTTTCCTGCAGTGTCGACTAGGACACCTGTATCCAAAAAGGAGGACAAAGGGTCAAAAAGGAGGACACCTGTGTCCAAAAAGGAGGACAAAGGGTCAAGAAGGATGTGAGAAAGCAATTTCAAATACAGCAGTGCTAAATTCTATTTATTAATGAAGTTAGTAAAATATCTCTGTAAAGCGTGTGAAGCTGAGAATAGCCACGTTTGAAATTATGCTTTTTATGGCATTATCTCAAGATAATAAGATTACAGTAGCAGAAGGGAAAGAGTATGTCAAAGGAGGAAAAGAGGGACAAAGGGGCTAGCAGGAGGACAAAGGGGAAAAAGTAGTACAAAGGGGGAAAAGGAGGACAAAGTGGGAAAAGGAGGACAAACGGGTTAGCAGGAGTACAAAGGGGGAAAAGGAAGACAAAGCGGCTAGCAGGAGGGCACAGGGGGAAAAGCAGGACAAAGGAGCTAGCAGGAGGCCAAAGGGGGAAAAGGAGGACAAAGGGGGGAAAGGAGGACAAAGGGGCTAGCAGGAGGACAAAGGAGCTAGCAGGAGGACAAAGGGGCTAACAAAAGGACATGGGGGAAAAGGAGGTCAAAGGGGCTCGCAGGAGGACAAAGGGGGAAAAGGAGGAGAAATGGGGAAAAGGAGGACAAAGGGGCTAGCATGAGGACATGCAACAGCAGTTTGGATAGAGGGCTGGAAAACTGGACTGTCTGGGTGAAATCTGGACAAGTGATCACCCAATGAGGACCACAGACACATTACCTAACTAGCATGCTAGCAGTTAGCACCCCTGCTGTTATGCTAATTAGAGTGTTTGTCACTTTCTGATTTCCTCTGTGTGAAACCCTTGCAATAATTAATAGTTTAACAAGACAAAAAGGATGTTCTGTTACTCAGAATGACATAAAAAGTACATATACGAAGGCTGTAGGCACACATCAATCTGTCATTCGGCATGAAGCTAACCATAGTTAGCATTTCCCACCAGCTGGTATGCGGTCTTTTCGTTCAGGTACGTTAAAAACGCTAAAGAAGATGCAGTAAAAGTTATCGCCCGCTCGGGGTCTGGGCCCGAGCACTTTCTGGACTCCGATTAAGTACTAGGCCTGGAAGTTCATTTCCAATGTCTTTGCGGGCCTTGCGCGGTCAGTTGATATCATAAGCGAAGCTTCATCCTCCTGTCCTGCAAACAGGCAGTAAAAGAGATCACCGAAACTGCATCTACACGGGCCATTTGTCTTTCCCGAAGCCCAACAGGGGGTATTCACCTGCCCCAAAAGGCTCGAGGTGCATTGCGGGGACCGGGGTGGTGAGTCGGCCCTCCCTGGATTGAAGACCCCCCCACCCCGCGCCCAGACAGTTTGTGATGGCTTTTCTTCATGGCCCCACCCGGCAATGCATGCAAGCAGCTGGCCTGTCATCGAGCACGAAAACATGATGGATGGGAAACGTTCCGAAACGCATCTCAAATGCTTTCATCCAAGCTCTTAAAAAACGGGAAACTGTTCCAGGGGGTTAAATCTGGAGTGTTTGGGTAAAAGAAGAAGAATTGAATATGCGGGAAGGGGAGTGTCCCTCTTTAATCGGCCGTTATATTACCAGGCCCTTCTGTAAGACCATCAGAACAGGTCTGGAAATGTATCCCCATGCAGTCCTATTCTATCGAGTAAGAACGCCACCGGGAGAGAGCAACGTATATACTGTATAGCCCCTTGTGTTATGTATATGGCCCCTTATGTATGTATATAACAACTTGTGTTATGTATATAGCCCCTTATGTATGTATATAAAGCCTTGTGTTATGTATATAACCCCTTGTGCTATGTATATAAAGGAGTGTATTATGTATAGCCCTTATGTATGTATATAACCCCTTTTGTTATGTATATAGCCCCTTATGTATGTATATAACAACTTCTGTTATGTATATAGCCCGTTATGTATGTATATAAAGCCTTATGTTATGTATATAGCCCTTTATGTATATATATAACCCCTTGTGTTATGTATATAGTCCCTTATATATGTATATAACCCCTTGTGTTATGTATATTGCCCCTTAAGTATTTATATAAAGCCTTGTGTTATGTATTTAGCCCCTTATGTATGTATATAACCCCTTCTGTTATGCTTGATGGGCCAAATGGCCTCCTCTTGTTTGTAAATTTCTTATATAGCCCCTTATGTATGTATATAAACCATTGTATTATATATAGCCCCTTTTGTATGTATATAGTCCCTTGTGTAAGTCCTGTGAAAACCCTCCATCTGTCAATGTTGCTGTATGTTGCACTGTGGTCCCGGGGGGAAGCTATTTTGTCCCTAGCAGTCTGTTTTTGTCCTCAGTAAGGGACAAAAGTCTCTGGTCTCTGTTTTAAGAACCATATATTCAGTCAAACTAAGCTGTTGTGCTGTGTGGAGGACATGCTGGGATTTTCAGTGACATCACATTTGTTGGGGTGTTACCAAGACAATTTATGCACCACCTTTTCAGATGCCTTATAAAAACACCAAACTCCTTTCCTGCTTCCTCAGAAGGACATGGATAGTATGACAGTAAATCCCACCTGCTTTGACTTTACTTGACTCAGTCGCTCTTTCCATCCTTTAATGGACCAAAAAGCAGAAAATGGAGAAGGTGCAGACAGAACACGAGCACGCTCCCCTTCCTGAAGATGGGTGCTCTGAGGTTTTGGCGTCAGTGCCTGTGACACGACCACGGTCAGCGCAGGCCCCTCGGCAGGTAAGTGACCGCAGCCGGGACACCCTTAGCTTTCCCTCCAGAAGCTCCTCTCTCGACCCCCACCCCCCCGGCTTCTGCGGCTCCTGTGGGCCGAGGCCTGGATGCCGTCTCCTCCAGCTATAAATCACCCCCCCGGGGGTGCGCAATTTATAAAACGGTGACGGGTCGCTTCCTCCTTCTGATTGCTGATTACACCTTGGAGTTTTTATAATTTTTTAAAATTCGTCCCAGCTCAGGCACCCTCCCCCCCACGCCTCCATATTGTCACAGGGCCCCCACTTCAGAAGTCCCAGAGTTGTAAATTAACGGGGGGTTTAATTCCCCGGTTCGGAGCGGACCAAAAATCACCTCTGGCCCGTGGTTCAGCCCCGGGTTACGTCTGTCCTGTAAGTAACAGTAGGTTGCCCTCTAATGGGTTTAGCAGCATGCACAGCCCGAGTCTGGCCTAATATTAAATCACTTGCTTCGCCTCTAACAGCTGGTTTTGCGTTGAATGACGGTAGACGGTAACCACAGCCTCTGGGCTTAAAGAAAACAGGGGTTTCTCCTTTAGAAAGGCAGGTAGCTCTCAATGGCCTGTTAACATCATCGTACATGAGGGCGGTGTGGGTCGCAGCAAGGTTTTAGAAAGCAATCAAACGCCGGGATCGCCGTACACAAGGTCTCCATGCGACGCTCTCCCTGGGTCAGCCCATTATGTGGCTTTTTTTGGGGGGGGGGGAGCAAGCGACTGGTGGCTGTTTAAAATATCAGGATCCGCAAATGACCTGTATCAATAACATCGTAAATCACACTGATTCAGTTTTAATAGTGGCCCACCCGTTCTCTCTCAGGTCTCTGGGTCCCGTGGAATGCGCTCGCCGCTGGGGACGCCCCCCACCCCCCAGCTCTCTCAGCAGTAAGGTCTCCTGTGAAAACATAGTGAAATCCATCGTCCTGTGATGACTGGCAGACAGGACACACACAATGTGCTGCAACAGCGTACACACTCAAACACACAGGGGTACGTACACAATAACATACACGCATTCAACAAAAGGATTATGGGAAATTAAGAAAATTATGCAATACATGTGCTTTTACACATCCATAACTCATTAATCTTGGCACATTTAAATACCATTGTGATAGCTGGGTTTGCGGCATGGATATCGCAGCTAACTATCACATTAATGACGTCAGGATCCCCTAACTGCATAGTTGGTATGCGGCAATAAAGGACTAAACCGGAACATTGGTCATCAGCTGCCTGTCTGAGGTGTTTTGACACCAACCCTTAACATGTGGCACTGGGGTCTTCTGTGTACAAAGCAGCTCTCGCTCCATCCCTCGGGGATTTGACACTGGAGCTAGAGACTGCCGACACAGCGATGACAAAAACCCAGAGGGCGGGGCACACCGGAGACGCCGCAGACCGACGTAAGGGGCGAGTAATGGGTTTATTTAATGGCGGGAGGGGAATGGCGCCAATTCTAATAAGAGATCGCCGGACCTACGAAACCGCTAATAGGGCCTAAGGTTTCCTGCCCCGAGTGCCTCGCTACGCGCCTTACGAGGCCCGCGGCGCAGCGGCGTAATGAGAAACAGGCTGCTGCCGCGCACTGCCCCGCTCCGCTCCACCGAGGGGCCACGTCCCAGACGCTAATACCCGCTTCCGCTCCCCCAAAAACAGTAGCTTTATTGGGTCGGCCGGCCCCGCGGCGTCAGGCGCCTCCGGCACCCCCTCCAGAACCCCATTATTCCGGAAAGTTCCCGACCCCCGGAAAAAGGCAGGAAACGAGACACGGCTGGGGCGGGGGGGGGGCCGCCGCGATGTCAACGGTCGGTTTCAGCGCATCGCGACCCCTGCCTTTGTTTTTACAGGGTTTTTTGTTCTTATGTTTCTTCACACATATATATTTTGTTAAATTCGGCCGCTTGAAGCGAATCCATAACTCACAGCGGGTCATGTTTCTGTCCATTCGCGGCGCTGGGCATTCTACCCGAAATGTCTCAGGCTGCGGGTCTCACCTCATGCCAAGGCGACTGCAGCGTCCCCTCGCTAGACGTGACCCCATGTCCTTCTGGTCACAGACTCAGCACAGTGTGCACTCCCTGCAGCACCCCCCCCCCCAAACCTGTGAGGTTCGAGAACATGACTGACCCCTGTAAAAAAGCAAAACAGACTCCTGTAGCTGTGGGTTGGCCTGTCACTGAAAATTTTCCCAGTGAGTTATCAGAACAAGACCATCTGTTTTCATGATTGACAGCCGTGTATCACCTCCTACAGTCAGGAAAAAAAAGTACCAATTTGTATACTTGAAGGTACGATTACTTGTCACTGGGACTGTACCCTCAAGGTACAGGTCTGCCAATTGTACCCTTTGCTGTAGGTAAATGTACCTCGTGATGTACAGAAATGGACTATGAGGGACATTTCTGTACCATTGGGGGTGCATTAATGTTGTTTGTACCTTGGGGAACCAAACTCTGCCAGGGCTGTACCCTTTTTTCTGACAGTGTACCTCTTTGCTTGAAAGTCGATTTCTCTTACGGCCTTATTCTTATGTACCTTTTAACAATGATACTTATGAAAAACAAGCGAAAGCCCCACGTCACAGCTAGTGCCAGCGTGACTGAGATATGCTGCTTTAGGCCACACAGGCTTTGTTCTGTGGGAATACAATGAAAACAGAGCGGAGGTTATTTTTTAGATATGTTAGCGGATTCGAGAATCACAGACACTCAAAGGGAACATCCCCCGCAAGTCAAGCGCTCGGCCGGTCAGGCACAACCGGCGAGAAACTCGCACAGACAAATTACAGAAGGAGCATCACACAGGCTGTGAATCGGACACATGAATGATGTAGGAGCTGGCCGAGCAAGCACACATCCCGGCCACACTGGACCAGCTAAAAAAATCATGGTATGGTCGCTGATGGACACTTAAGTCCTGTTCTTTGAGGCCAGTCAACTCTGGGAACATTTGTGGTTGGACACCCCATTTTTTGGTATTTCAGTGATTTTGATTACGATTTACTTTTACTGAATTGCTGGCACTGGTAACAATTCTATGTGTTTCTTAAAAAAAACATATTTATACTTTTTCATTTTCTTAACAGCAATAACAAATATTGGAGAGCTAAAAATCTCAGGTAACACTGATAAGGCCGTAAAGGTTCTTGCATCACAGTGGGAATCCTGTTGCTCAGTGTCATCAATAGAGTGTTTCCAAGGTGATAATGGGTGAACTATTCAACAAAATGACTTTGCCTCAGTCGAGGATGTGGAT
This sequence comes from Gnathonemus echidnorhynchus, assembly GCA_026776725.1. Taxonomy (NCBI): domain Eukaryota; kingdom Metazoa; phylum Chordata; class Actinopteri; order Osteoglossiformes; family Mormyridae; genus Gnathonemus; species Gnathonemus echidnorhynchus. Next base: position 3,574,250 of record JAODJU010000095.1, read on the forward strand.
GCCATACTTTTTAACTGCATGTAAAGGGAGCATTTATGTGTGTAGAAGGCCCTGAAATTTTGAGTTGGGGGTTTAGGGTCTTGGGCTGGACTTGCTGAAACAAAACCACAAAAAGCAGATGTGAGAGGCGGCAGCTAGGTGTGGTCACGGCCCAGAAAGCGAAAGCGGGGCTTGTGCAGGCGGCGTGCGAATCCCACGGGCCCTCACTCCTGTGCCAAGGCTCCCAGCAACACCCCCCCCCCTCACCAGCCCGCAGGGAAGAAAATTTCCATGACCGCTGATGTGCAGCTGGGAATGGTCATCATCGGTGACATAACCAGTGACAAAAACCCACTGCGGTCAGAGAGCTGTGGATCCCACAACCCGAATCGTGTTCCTGTCTGCGTTCCAGAGCCAGAGGGATCGACTGTGAAAAGGAATAATAAAGAATCACTAAAAATACCCAGTTACCCATTCAAAGAAAACAAATCAGCACAGATCACGTTTCAGACCCCCCCCCCGCCCCCGGGCAGACTGGTGGTCAACGACACAATAATAATAATAATAATAGCATTCATTGCTTTAACATTTTACATTTTGCCCAGACTACTTTAAATCTGACAGTAACCCTGCTTCGGAGTACAGGCCACTGAAGCGTGAAATAAAATAAGTTGTAAAGAACCCAGAGAAACGGGGAATCTGATTGGATGACACCTGAGCCACTCATACCCATGTGATAATCACAGCCACTGAACAGTTAGACCCAATGCTTAATGAACATAGACTGCAGCACCACCCAGGTGACGTATTCATTGGTATTCATTGGTTTTCGGCCAAAAAGTTACAACATGACTCATGGGAAAAGGGTTCAATATCACATCCTCTGGGACGCCACTCGCCATTACTGGGCCATCAGCATTGTCGTTTGCTGAATTTCTGTAGAATGGGCCGGCTAAAAAAATCCCAGCATTATAATAATGAACAAACGATGATCAAGCTAAACCAGCGTGTCTGTATCTGTGTATCACGGCACTGTGCTCCTCCCCAGTACGAGAGGCTATCCTCCACTGTCTAGAGGCCTACACCTTCCAGCAGGATGACACCCCCCCCCCCCTCCAACCCCAGCTCTCCCCTCAGTTCTGGTGGAATTCGATACTCAGGGTCACCTTTTTAAACTTGTTACTAAACCCATCTTGAAATGAAACTGTTTACGGTTCTGCATTTGGCCCGGTCGTTTCTTTGGCTCTGGGTCACGCTGTCATTAGCCAGCTAGCCACGCCGGCCGCCGGTAACTGGGTCCCGCTCAGACACACTCGGTATTCAAACATCTTCGAGCAGAAAATACCAAGAATCGCTGAATGTGGCTGTTGTTTTAGCTGCATGGCTAAGCGGCTACTTTTCCCGGCAGCCATTTTCTTGATCCCAGGCCTTTAAGCAAGCTGCTCTTATATACCATGCTCAAAAAACCACTAACGACTCACCCCTTTACAGCCTGCCCCCATCCCCAAAACGCTGAGGCCTGTTAGAGCTCATGCTAGCTAAACTGCTTAGCTGTCGTTTGGGCGTCCCGGTCGCAGGTTTGGACCGTCTGCTGAGTGCTGCTGTCGAGCGCCGTGCCCGGACACCCCGCAGGCTCCAGCGGAGGGGAATGACGTCCAATCTGTATCGATTTCCAGAGGTTTCCGCTTAATCCCTCCCCCCTTTATTTCTCCCAGGGCTCATAGTTAGGAGGCTGTTCCCATCTGGCTGGCGGCTGTGTGAAATACGTAGAGTTTAATAGCTACTTGATTAATATGGTATATATGCCTCTGCCAGGAGGACGTATTTCCGTGAAAAGCTCTGGGCCCTGGGAAGTTATGGCAGTATTTTAATGGTTCATTCTGAGTTTTCCAGCCGTGTCTGCGGGCTAAAAACGGCCCCGCGACATGCCCCACATCCAGAAAAAAAAAACAAAATAAAACACTAACGTGGCAGACTAGTAAAAATGTCCTCTTATCTTTCCTAGGCTAATAAATTCAGACTTTCTTCACCGAAAATTGGGCAAAGTATGAAAACGGAGCAAAGAAAACAATTTGATAATTGG
>JAODJU010000095.1:3621497-3634284 GCA_026776725.1 Gnathonemus echidnorhynchus
CCTCATGCGCCCCCCCCCCCCCCGGCTCTGTGTGCAGCTTAGGTGCCTGTAAATTGCCTTTACTGCGTGACCACGTGCCCAGCCATGGACTGGTGCCCTATACAGGACGCTGTCTTTCCCTGCTCAGTACTTCCCGGGATACTGGGTCTGTGATATGTGGAAGATATGTGGTGGGAAACCAGTGACATGTCAAGACCAGCATCACTTCATGCATCAGTCCAGTTTACAACAAGACAGTTAGTGTTCGCAGTGCTGTCTGCCTCCGGCAGGTCCAGAGACGGCCAGACGCCTTATACCTGCTACATCGTCGGCCTGGTTTAAGGTTCAAGAAATGATCAGAAGCCCTGTGACGGTATTTATTGTATTTACATGGTGATTCGCGATCTCTAAGTGGTCGTGTACTCAAAGCCTCAGTGTCAGGGGGCAGTGTTTCTTGACGAGCTTACAGAGTTTTTGGTAATCGAAGTCCATGTATCACTTCTACAACGCAGAGGCTGGACCCCCACAGCGAAGGGAAACCCCCCCCATCACCGTCAGTGGCAATTTGCCCCCAGCAACCCCGAGTACGGAGCTGGCTAATGATATTGCACAAATTGTTATATAAAGGGCTCTTTCCCCAAAACATAGGGAATAAATATTTCTGTGTGGTTTTCTGTAGAGCTGCACGATTCTATACCCTCTGATCCGGCCAACGGGGGTAACTTGGGGGGCGGGTGGGGGTCATGTATCCCGATAATCCAAGCGACTGGTTAACTAAACAAGCACTGACACTAATTTCAGTCACCATTACACTTTCCCCCTGACACTGAAAATGCCTCTGAGGACACAAATCAGTTCCATACCCCCCTGCAGGACACCATACTTGTGGATATCGGAATGTCTGGTGGATTAAAATTCCGCCTGAGCTCTGGGGGCCGAATCCCTGGTCTCCAGTGTCAGAAAATGATCCGAAATAGGCCCTTATTCTGTGCCATTACTGGTTAAACATAAACAGTGCCTGCGGCAGGTGGCCGCTGGAGTCTCCCACTCCAGAATCCCATTTGGATGCAGTTAAGTGTAATATGGGGTGTCACAGCCAAACCCCGCTTCTAACATATCTGCAACTTTGTGTTTGTTTTACAGATTAATTGTGGCATTTGGGTTTTTTTTTTTGCTGCATATTTGTGAAAAAACGAAATCAATAATAGAAATTTGGTGTAACTTAGATGTTTACTCAAGCAGTTAAGCCAGCTCTCTCCATACCCCAAGAAACTGGAAGGGGGGCTTTTTCACACTGTGGGTTTATGGTTCCCACTGCTCCCAGCGTAAGGCGGACGGAGCGGTTCCGAACACCGGTTTCAAGCCGAACTAGTTAGTGGCAGCGTTGGAAAAGATGATCGAGGATCGAGGAACATCGAAAGGGTGCCCGTACAGAGAGATAGTGTGATACATCAGGTGTGCTTTTAGTTTGATTCAGGGCGGGGGAGGGTCTTTTAAAATAATCCTGATCGAGTTCAGCCACCAGTGAGTCCCAGAGCATCCAGAATGTTCTCACTCCACCCTTCCTCCATCTTTCTCTCTTTCTTTTGCTTTCTTCGCCCCCCCACCCCGCCCCCCTGCGCCTTTTGAAGCCTTTATCTCTCATGTTCCTCTTTCACTCCGCATTCTCTCATCCGGCCTCCTTCCTCCCCCCCCCCCATCTTTTTCTTTAGAAGGGGGGATGAAGGGGCTCAGATCCTCACACCTGCTCAGTGTCCCTCCAGGAAGCCACAGGGTCCCCCCCCCACCACACACACAGACACCGCCACACGCATACATACCCCCACACACGTGCTTTTTGGCTCCAAGGCACACGTATCTGGGCAGCTGCGGGTCCGGGGGTCTCACACGGAAGCGGGGACAGAGGGCCGGAGGGACCGGGAGAGAGCGAGCGGGACCGAGGCTGAGGGCCTTACACCTGCTCTCCTTTAAGCCCGCAGATGCCATCGCCATTCTTAACCATCTTCAGTGAAATATGCTTTATTTGCATACCAAACGCTGCCCCCCGATGGCGCTCTGCATGCATATCGCGGCTCCTCAAGCTGTCCCATTTCACCCAGGACGCTTGGCTGGCCTTCTGTGATGTTTAAACTAAGTTCCGACGTCTTCAATGTCCAGCGGGTGGAATCTCCATAAAAGGTTGATTGGGAAGGAGCGGATCTCTGATTAATGTCACCAGGAAGTGAGCGCAGCCCAGAGGATGAGATGCACAGAGTGGGGCACAGGGAATGAGACAAAAGTCTACATGAAAAGATGTGTTTCAATAGCCAGAAAGTGGACAAATGGATATTCATATGGCTTTTCTCCTGTCACAGGACAGCCAGTGGAGCTGAGATTGATAGATGATTGGCCCAGGCCAGTAAGTAGAGCACAGATAAAGATTAAGGTACCGATAGCACATGCATAGAACGATGGGTTGCAGGAGAAAGAAGCTTATTTGCATGGTAGTGAGAGAGTTAACCATCTGGGGGGGGCATTGAGGTGGACAGACAGCAAAGCTGAGCACCTCCCGGCCAATGTGTGTCTTTTGAATCAAATTGTGATAGTAATAGTGATAGACTGATGGACAGTGAAGAAAAAATAATATCACACAGCATGCAGACTATATAACGCTTGTTGCATTTTTCAGCATATTGTGTTATTTAAAAAATATCTCCTTTTTATATGACTTGCTTTTAATTGCTCTAAAGCTGTAAAGTGAAATATTTCATTTAAAAAAATCCTGCTAATTAAAAAATATATTGGAACTCTTTAAGAGGAATTTTGAGTTATAAGCTGCAGGCAGGGCTCATTGTATCCTCCCTCATCCTGACCTCAGTGACCAAAGCCATGCAGTATCAGTAACTGCTGTTTCCTTACTTATGTATAACTGCTTCGTGGTATGATATAACTTTGTTTTCATCCAGTTTGACCAGTTCACCCAGTGAATGTACCACACTTGTACCCAGGTGAGATCCTCACCTATGGATTCTTAGTTTTGATATTATCATTTTTTTCCCTACAAAATAGATTCTGCGCTTATTAATCCAGGATATTAAAGGCCCCAATGTACTCGTTTTTTTCCCTCTCATTTTTAATACATACTTCCCAGGCCTTCAGTTCCTGCTCCTGTTCCTGCTCTTGTTCCATCTCCCGAAGTATCGCCTCCCAAAGCATGGATGCAGAAGCTCAGGTAACAGCTGACCTGCCATTAAAAACGTCTCCCGCACCCCCCCCCCCCCCCATTCGGACCTCGTGGACAAAAAACACGCTTCAGCTCGCCAGAATCCAGGCGAACGTGTTCATAAAGCCGCGAAGGCAGGAAATAAAAAGTAAAAAATAAGAAAGAACTCCCTTTCTCGATGAAAAAACCCCTTTCAGCGTCAGGCTGCTCTCCTCTGCTTTAGAGGAAGGTGGCATTTCCGTGGCGATCCCTTATCCTAAAGGAATACAGAAACGACATAAACACCCTTACATTTACAGTCGTGAGGGGACCAGGTCATCCCCCAAAAATATTACAATGCTGTATCATTTAATATATTGAATTCTTTTCTAAATGTGTCACATGTCTCAGTAAGAAGAGAAAGATGTTTATAGCGGTCGCATCATTTTCAGTCGTGATAATTAAGGCCTGTTTGTCATCATAAGGATGCAGAAGGGGAGGGGGTAGATGAAGAGAGTCAGACACCATGCGTCAGAAAACTGGTCAGAAAACACATTTCTGAATGTTGTCAGTAAATCCCCCATGAGCGCGATGCCGAATTAAAGTGCAGGTCCTGTAAACAAATTAGATGTCTCTCAGCACAATCTTGTAATGCAAGTTGGTGGCCGGTTTAATTACACAACGTTAATTGACATGGCTTTGCCAGACTCAGACAGATAAATATCACCGAACAGAGAAACGTTCTATGCGTCAGCTCCAAAGTACACATTTTCAGTCCAGAGTGGATCCTTATCGACCCACCTAAAGTAAATAAACAGCTGCTGATGGACAAGTTAAAATGTTTAATTTAGCTCGACTCTCATAAACAGATTCCGTTTTCGTGCCTGACGAGGGCTTATACGTCCAGCCACTGTACACTTCGTTCTCTCTTCGGCCAGTCGGACAAAATCCCAGCCTCTGTTTTTTGTGACCGTTTCACAAGTTTGGTTGTGTTCCGTTCGGCCTTCTCTGGGATCCTGGGAAGTCTACGGAGGACTACCATCCTCACGAAGGTCCACGGCATCTCCCTGAAGGAATCACCCACATTCAGAGTATAGTTTTGTCAGGAATTCAAGTCTTTAAGGACACGCGATGAAGATGGACGTAGAAGCTCACCGAGGAATGCAGAACCTTACTGGAACCACCAGTCATGTCATTGGGGCAGGGACGCAGCGCGTGCCAGTGCTGACCCCGAGGACCAGGAAGCTGAGTGTCCCCAGTGACAGGGTGCTCCGCCTCCCCAAAGCTCCGCCTCCCCAACGCTCCGCCTCCCCAAAGCTCCGCCTCCATCCCCCCACTCCCCATTTCCACATCTTAAAGCGTATTAAAACGCTGCCATAAGCTTCATTTTCATACACATGTTCAGTGCCATTCGTATTCATGCATATTCACGCTGTGGGGAATTTTATTTTGTCTGGGATAAAATAAGCAGTTTAGGAAAGACAAACATATCCTTTTTATAGATTTATCCCTATCTGTCTAGATCTAGTGGTCTGTCTACAGAATATGAGCAACAGATCTCTCACCATCTAAACTAAATGAACAGAAAAGTGTCCAACACACATGGAATGTTTTAGTTTGCTACACAGTATCTGGTCGGTTAATGTGGATTTTTACAGATATCACCACAGATATCAGCCCCCCCCCCCTCCATACACCACCATTCTCACCCATCTGTGGTCCCTAGCAGCTCGCGGCCTGGAGCAGATCACCGTAACGTAATGCTGGAAACTGTGACCATGTGTCTGAGCTGGAGCATAGACTAAATCTCCGCTCCCAGACTCTGTGCACATCTCTACATCTCTACACCGGAGACACGTCACAACGTTATGAGTGTGCATCACAGCGTAATACAAGACGACATCCTAAGAATCCTTCGTTAGAAACTCTCTATCCCTCAGTCTCCATCCAAATGGCCCCAAGAAGGAATCAATGTTTGAGATCCTGTTTCAGCTGTCTTGTGTTGACATGTGAGGTGTAATGCTTCACTTATGTAGTGTTTCTAAGCAGAAGTTCATGACGTCATGCTGTGTGACTCAGAAACAAAATCATGGTCTGGATTTGTAGCCTCTGGATCTGAAATGCACAACACTGCAGATGGGACACAGGGATGAGTATATGTCCATTAATGAACCTGAAAATTAAGTTGAACTTGAAGCGAGCGCCTATTTAATTTAGAGAGACAAGGAGGGATGTAATGTGAGAGTGTTTAGCTCGTAGTGGGGGAGGGGGGGGCAACATATCAAATCAGCCGCCCGCATGGGGGGCAGGGGGGGAGTCCTGTAGCGGCCCATGTGGGCGTCCCAGAGCTCAGCACGTGTTTCTGGTTGACTTCCACAGCTCCTTCCGTCAGCCTCGCCTGCAGCAAATGCCCTCCGAACCCCCCCCCCCACCCCCCGCTCATATGGCTCTCATCTCCACCCTGTCATTCCCGACGCCCGGGGTCCCGGGACTGTGGTTTTCTAATGGAAACAGAGCCGTGTGACACGCATGGATTGCTGTCCTTCAGAATTGGTTCCAGAACGATCTGCCACTCCATGGCAATAAGTGCAGTGTGACACGCTCCCTGTCTACACGCAGTATGTGCCGGGGGGGGGCGGGGGAGACATTTTAAGGAAATGCAAGTGAAATTATGAATGTTTCTAGAGGGGGGGCTTCGATCAGGTGAACATGGAGGAACCTCTGGAGAACCTAACCATCTGTTATGTGGCAGAGGGCCACGGGAGTCCAGTGGGAGTCACGCAGTGTGATGCTCGGCGCCCGGGCGGAAACGTGGCGTCTGCTTGGCGTGTGTCCACTGGGGCCCGCAGTGTGCAGCACATCCACGGAGTACCTCTGGGGGAGCACTGGACTGGGGGCCTGGGACGCTGTGAAACTAGCCTCTCTGTCATCACCTCCCCCCCATGTGTTTAACGTTACTGATGTGTACAGTAGCCATGACTCACAAGCACCTGTTCTTTATAGCCCCCCCACCGGAAGCTCTGCTAGAGAGGCCCAGGAAAAGGCCTCATCAGGAACATATGATCCTCTGAAACCGGGATGAAGACATCTACTGCCCCCCTCCCCCACAGAAAGACACCCAGGCCTGATGATAGACTGAGGAACCATGATTCATTTTGTTCAGAGCAGCAGAGCAATGTCTCTCCATGTTCTTGAAATGTCCTGTAGACTAAATGTGCCATCTTGCAGCATGGACCTAAGACAAGCCTCTCGCCCTTCCTGTTCTGTGTCTCTGTGTTACAGGAGCACTGACCTTTCCCTAAGGGCCCCCCACTCTCAGCGAGCTGTGTCTCTGTGTTACGGGAGCACTGACCTTTCCTAATGGGGCCCCCGCTCTCAGCGAGCTGTGTCTCTGTGTTACGGGAGCACTGACCTTTCCCAAAGGGGCCCCCGCTCTCAGCGAGCTGTGTCTCTGTGTTACGGGAGCACTGACCTTTCCTAAAGGGGCCCCCACTCTCAGTGAGCTGTGTCTCTGTGTTACAGGAGCACTCTGACCAGCAAGGAGAGTCAGAATGAATTACTGCTGCTCCAGAGTGTCCAGAGTCAAATACATAGACTAAGTACATAGACCGGCACCTATCCACACGCTGTCAAGAAGGGCAGATGGGAGGCCAGGGGGTAGTAAATGTGAGGGTGGTCCTGAGGATGGTTCTGAGGGTGGTCCTGAGGGTGGCGCTGAGTATTCTCTTCCATACAGCCTGTCATGCTTTTAGCTGTTGGCAACACGGCCTGTTCAGTTTCACCTGCTTACGGAGCAGAAATACTAAAGGGGTGGTTTGAATCTCAGCAAAACCATGAAAATCCATACGGGCTAATTAAGTTTGACCGTTAAGTTTAGCTGAGTTTTTCTCCACTTTTAATAAATGCTCCCTTTTCCCGGATACCTGATGACATGTTTTGTAAGTTGCTGGAGTAAGCAGTATAGATAAGAGAGATTCAATTTATCGATCTGAAATTCCTGAAATAATAATAGATTTCTGACATAATAACATGGAAAAAGGACATTAAATTTGTAGCTGCTGAGTCACAGCAGAGCAGAACATGTGAGTCATATTAGGTTGAATGCCAGTTACTGGTATGTGTCAGCTGTAAGAGAGTCAGCACAGTCAGCACAGCTAGCAGAGCGCGAAGAAGCCAAAGATTCGGTGCCTGAACTGCAGCGGCACGACTCACAAGAAATGCTAAATCGTTTGTAACATGTATCAAGTGAACTTGCATCAGCAAAAAGCAACATTAGTCATTAATTTCGTGTAGTTAGAGTATGGAATAGTCTTCCTGTTAGTGTAGTGCAAGCTAAAACCTTGGGTTCCTTTAAATCAGAGCTAGATAAGATTTTAACAGCTTCAAGCTATTAGTTGAATTCAACAAGCTTGATGGGCCAAATGGCCTCCTCTCATTTGTATGTTAGGAATAGATGCTAAACAGCACAAAAGGCCCCATCTCAAGAAGAAACACTGTGAGTTAACAAAACTGGCATTAAAGGGAAATTGCTTATGTTCATGAAGACGGTGGAATAAGGTAACGTGGTCTCACCAGAAGGAGGTCATTAGGGTGGACAGTAGCTGGAGTCTCTTTCTTATGCAGCTATTGGTCATATCGTCAGTGTCAGATCGACATTTTCAACAGGGGCTGCTGTTCGGCCCTCATAAACTTGACCTGAAGTAGGCAGTGATCTTCATGCAAACCTTTGAGAAGGTAGCAATGGATGGGCACCCAAGTCTAGTGAAGCGCAGCGGTGTAGACTGGTGGAGGGGGCGTCTTCAAGTGTTTCTGGAGTGGAATGTAAACAAACCGGGTCGCTAATCTGGAGAGCAGCTCTTGAACTCCAGTGACAGAGAAGCACGTTCGTGATCGACAGACACTGGCAGCTTTTTGAGCCTCATCATTCGAGGTTTCGGCCGACAGATTTCCCCACAGGACCTCGTGACATAAATAATCCAAGTAAACATCGCCGGTTTGCCAACTGGACCCTGTGTTCTGTGCTGCTATCAGTTCTCGGTCTGTGGGCTGCTTGTTTATATGCAGTGTGAATTTGTAATTCTGAGTGGGTTTCCTCCTGATACTCCAACTTCCTCTGACAGACCATGTGGTTTATACTTATGCGTGACACTGAATTAGGCCAGTGCTTCCCAGCCTGGCTCTCAGGGCCCTCCAGTCTGGTCCACGCTTTTGCTGGAAGCTGGGAGGGAACAAAACGTGGACTGTCTGTGGGTCCCTAAGGACCGGATTGGGAAACACTGTTATAGGTTGATTTTGTGTGAGTGTGCGTACCCTGCCGTGGACCGACAACCCACCCAGGGCTTCCCTGCCTCCTGCCCTGTGCTTCCTGTGCCGGGCTGCAGGCTCTCCGCAGCCCTGTGCCGGATGAGTGGTGCAGAAGATGGATGGATTATGTCGTTTGGACTTGGCCTGGTTTTGTAAGCTTCTTCAGAGTCCTCCTTCCATGAGTTTCGTCTGAATCTACTTGTTATTATTAGTAGGCTGTGATGTGATGCAACTGTGAAAGGCAGCAGCATCAATCACACTGCAGTCACAGAAGGGGAGGAACCACAGCGGGTGAAAATAAGTAAAACCGGATACAGCCGCCCGGTCTGGGCTGACCATGATGACGGAACCTGATTCCAGGGAGGCCTCGCGTGAGGGGAGGTCCGTGCCGGGCCGGTCCAGATCACGATGGGCCCATAAACTCTATGGGCTCAACAAAAGGCATAATTGATCAACGGGCCCGGGGTGCTCTCTGCTCATGCGGACTCGTCCCCCCCTCACCTTCTGGGGAGGGGTAGCAGCCTGATAGATGACTAATAAAAGCATGATGCAACACCTAACTGAGTTTCTGGCTAGTAATCAGGCTATTTATAGCAGTATCCGGGGTGTGGGGGGGAGTAAAAAACTGACAGCCGTCCCACCCAGGGTTCTGGCCTGACTGTGCATTAACAAACGTCACTCTGTGGAGAGTGATGGGTGAGTAACGTACATGCTAACATGCACACGCATATCTGAAAACACAGCTGTGAGATGTGGCTAGTGAGAGCAGCCCCCCCCAAGCTGAAAAGCACAGTATCCGCCCTTTGGGGGCTTCAGCATGCCCCTACCTGTAGAGACCCATCAGGACTGGACCCCCGGGACAGTACAGGGGGCGGTGTGTGGCTCCGTTGAGGCTGCTGTGCCTCTGATCAGATGGTTGCAGGTTTGAATCTCAGACCAGCCCCTTAACCCCCAGCTGCTTCAGAGAGTGTTGGAGGAAAACAGCAGCTAAATAAGTGAAATGTTACACTCTATGCTAAGACATCTGAAGTGAAGATCCAATCCCATCTGCTGACTTGTGCTTCGACTTTCTGTGTCTCTAATCGTCAGCCATATTTTTTCTCCGAGGGCCGCCTATGTCTGTAATACAGTGAAGCAGATCTCGCAGTCCAGGAATCCTCTGCTTCGGGTCCAAGCTGCTTGCCTTCTCAATTTTCTTTTTCTGAAAAAGCAAATTAAGGGGCATTTCACCTGACAGCCATTTTCTGCTGCAGCCAGAGGGAGGAGCAACTAAACACAGAGGCATGCAGCAGGACACAGGGGCCCGACACAGGGGCCCGACACAGGGGCCCAGCACAGAAACACCCAGGGAAACACCAGATCCTCAAACGCCATATTCATTCTGCACAATGTGATTATGGTAGTTTGATGAATTGGGAGAAACGAAGTCAAACAAAACTTTCTACTGGGTGTCCGTAATGCCTGCGTGTCATTTGGGGATTCGTCTCCAGTCCAGGATGAGGGAAGAAAAGCCTGCCTGTTGGACCGAGGCTGGGGGGTTGGTGGGGCGGGGGGCACCAAAATGGTTATTCTTAAACCTCAGCAGGATGGAGAGGAAAGGGCGAAAGGGGGGCCCCCATCCGTGGCTGCCTGGAGCCAGCCGCCACACCGGAGACGCCGGGGGAGCGATAGGTTTTCACGCGACGTAAAACAACATTAAAACGATAGCTACGTTACTTTTTTTTTTCACAGCTAGCTCTGAAAACAGCTTCTATTTGAAACCTACAAATGACTCACAGAAAAGTGACAAGCTGTTTACATTCTGCGTGTGCACTTTCCGTGTCGGAACAGGCTACGCGTGTGCTAATGGAATAATCGTTCTGCGATTGCCGTGGCACGCGCCGACCCGCACGCGCTCGTGTCGCTACCTGCGCATGCTAATGTGCTGACACGCCGTATCACAAATGCTGGATTCCTCGTGCAAAAAAAAAAAAACATTAACGGACACTCGCCTGTGCGAGACGTCTCTATGGAGCAAGCCCTGTCTCACACGATTATAGTCTATTGGGTGAAAATTGCAGTTTTAAGCATAGAAAACAAGGCAATTTGCAGGTGATTAATGCAGATGAGAAGTTTTACTAAGGCAGACATGAACCTACTTCTTCTGTGGTCTGTGGGTGTTTCTCAATACCAAGAATGCAAAGACCGTACTCGTGATCTTGGCAGAAGTGATCTTGTTAACTTGCCTCCCAAGAACGAACTTGGGCCGCAGTGAATCATGGGATTGGTCTCATTTTGATGAGGATGCAACCAATGTATCCTTGATACTTGGGGCGACGTAACAACGACATCCGGGGATTTTTACCATCCTCTGTACTTCTGTTCTTAGTATTGGAACTGATCTTCGGCGATGGAAGATGATGCCAAAAACGGGCAAAAGAGAAAACGAGTGCAGTGAAGGACACATATTGAGATACACCCCATGAATCTGTCTGTGAATTGATCTGCCAGCCAATCTGTCAATCTGTGAGTCTGTCTGTGACAGATTATGTGTGAGATTATATACAAAAGCTTCTAAGAGTCTGTCAGAATTGGCCTGAGAATCAGTCTGTAAATATGTGACTGTTGGACTGAGTCAGTGACTCGATATGTGAATCTGCTGAATGACCACAGATAAAGGGGATTTACTGAAATTCTGACAATGGTGGCTTGGCGGGGGGGGGGGGGGGGTTCGTCGTGAGACATCAGCACCTGTGGGTGACTGCTGTGTCCTTTCATGTAAAACATGTCCATTTTTAAAACTTTTTTAAACATGAGGAATATTCCACATTTTCCCGCTCGTGGCGTGCGGTGTGGAAGAGAGCATAATAACCCCGTCACGTTTAAAGGGATGGTAGGACCCCTGCTGTTTGAAGGACCCTCCCCAAGGCCCTGTCCGGGGCTTGTCACGCTCACAGCTGGGGTCATCAGGAGATGGTCTTTGATGTCCCAGACTGGAACTTCTCACCGGCCAGACCCATTAGCTGCGTGATACTAGTGCCCAATTATCTCACAGTCATTTATACAGCACAGTCCTGCAGCCACTCGCAGTGTCCCTAGGGGGCGCTCACACAGCAGTTGATACCCTGGCCTTCTGTATCATAGAATATGTAGAATCTGACTTTCAAATGCTACTTTCACTTTCCTGGTCACCAGAAACACGTCACAGTGTGGCCTCATGTACATTACCTGTTGATTCCGTTTCAATTGTGTTATTTACAGTTACGCTGGAAATCACTGGAAATATGCTCCTGTTCAAAAGCAAAAGAGTGAGTTTTGCTCACGGGGTCCACAGTCAGTGTCACGGTGAGTGATCTGCAGGGGCGGGGTCCACAGTCAGTGTCACGGTGAGTGTTATACAGGGGCGGGGTCCACAGTCAGTGTCACGGTGAGTGTTATGCAGGGGCGGGGCTCTCAGTGAGCATGGCCAGACTCCTAGGGTCTCAGCGAGGGGCCGACCCCTGCCCTGACGACATCGCGCGGCTGAGCAGAATGGGCTCATTGGGTCCTGTCGCACATGGTGGTCCAATGAATCTTCTCAAGGGGCTGTAGAGGAAAGCAGAGGCCCCAGCGCTTAAACGGCCGTGTGGTACCTTAAGCCCCCCCCACACCTGGGGCATTTTCCTGGCCAGCGATGCCAGCTTTGCAAAAGCTGAGCCCTGGTCTTCGTCATCAGGGCAGAAGATCCATTGGCTGAGCTCTTCGGCTCAGACCGGGGGGGTCAGTCTCCACTAAACGCTGCCACATGTTCACACGATCACTGGCTCCCTTGCGTTTTCGGCCCCAACAAGGGGGGAACTTTTAACACGGAAAGGAAATTTCTATTTGTCTGTTTCTTCCCACATATTTGCCTCGTTAAGTGATTAATGAGCCCCTCTGGTCTTTGTCTTGCGGTCGTGCAGTTAAAGCGCTGACAGGGGGGCTACGCCTTGCCTGTGTGTGTGTGTGTGTGTGTGTGTGTGTTTGCGCGCGCATGTCTGTAAAAGTGGGTGGCACAGGCTACCTATTGTGAAGTCGAAGCGCTGGTTAATTAAGATTCTATTTGGAACGTCCCTGCCTTTTCCTTCTGGGGTTGGAACTCATGGCAACATTCCGGTCCATTCCATCCCTTTCGGTGGGGCCAGGATATTAGCATAACAAGGACTCCCCGGAGCGGGATCGGCCGCGTGTGACCGGCGATGGGCCCCGGGCCCGGGACCCTCGGATGGTAATCTCGGCAGCTGGGTCGCTCGGAGCGGAGCGGAAGGGGTGGGTGAGACGGGCGGGGGGGTCATTGTCCGGTAGACCAGCGGGGGTGGGGTGCGT
>JAODJU010000095.1:3693592-3704420 GCA_026776725.1 Gnathonemus echidnorhynchus
GGGTATTTGTGTTCAGTAGACACAAGGGAGTTTTGTGGTGGGAGGGACTATCAATCCTCCACCTGCCCATCTTCATCTTCATCTTCTTCTTCATACCCTAAATACAGGAGAACAACGGCTATGGAAAATTGGCCAAGTTCTGCCATTTGGTCTGATTTTGGCTACTAAGCTACTCCACTGGCATCAGTAGAATGGGCGGGGCCTGTGTTGGAGGAGCCATAATTTGGGTGGGGCATTAAAGGTGATTTCTGTGGGAGGAGTTGAGACTGAGTGGGAGGAGCTAATATGTGGGCAGGGCTTCGGATGAAGGTGGAGCTTCATACAAGAACCTGCCAATATTTGGACATCCAACTGGTGAGCATGCCCAGGGGGGCTGGGGGGCCAGTTGATCTCTCAGGATTTTTCACCCCTAGGCTGATGGCTTTTAATCTCTCTCTGTGCTTCTTCTGGCATTTTCTGCTGTGTGTGCTGATATACGTATATAGAAGGTGCTTCGAGATAAACATGCAGATTCATTCAATAAAATGGACAGCGCAGAATTTGTGTGGGAGGAGCTTTGGAAGCAGGTGGTGCCTGGTGGTGGAGTCTGGTTCTGGTTCTGTGACACTGATGAGACTCCACATCACCAGCCCACATCCCTATAAAGGATTCCATCACTGACTCCCACACTGACTGATGTGGTTTTGCGATGCTTGTCCGTGGTGTTAATGGACCCATAATCTAACTGGGTGGGAGCGCGGCTGGAGTCCTGTAGATTTCACACAGCCCCATAACCGGAGAACCTAAAAGCTTCAGGCAGGATTTAGAGCCGGCGTCTCTGTCTGTCAGCCTGCTGGGAAAATAAATAGCCAGAACGAGACACCAGGCCAGGCTGAGCAGTGACATCTGGAGGGGGGGTGGGCGCCGAGCGGTGGGGGTGTCAAACAGGTGACCCCACTGTACTGCCTCTGCTGAGGTCAGCAGAACTGTGGGATAGGCAGGCCAGGGTCAAACACACGAAGAAAACAGGAGAACAGGCAGGATAAAACCAGGGGTGGGAATTTTGATCCCGAACTGGAAGTGAGTGCCCCTGTGGTGTGATTCACGTAAGCTAGGAGTAGCAGAGGAGCAGCAGAGGAGCGGCAGAGGAGCAGCAGAGGAGCAGGTCCACTTTCGGCATCAACAGGGCAGGATTCTGCCACTGACTGCTGACAGGGCAGGAATGAAAGCAGAGTGGAGAGGGGGGAGTATGGGGACAGAGTAAGTGGACTGTCACTTTCAGATAACTACTCGTATAATTACTCATATAATAAATAATCACTCTTTCTATCCCACTGAAAGATGTCACTGTATGTCTGTGTTGATTTTTCTGTTTCTCAGCGAACTTGCAGAGAAATATGTGACATTTACTTTGCTTTCTGGAGTGGAGAGAGGCAGCTTGCGGCTTGCCGAAGAACACTTTTAATAGATTTATAGATCATAGATTACTGAAAATACCATGCATTACCTTGGCAGAGGACCCTGCTCTACAAGCTGGTGTAAATCATTTTGGGCCATTTGTAACTAAATCAGCAGCCAATTAAATGAGGTTAATAACACATTTTGGAATGAAGTATTGAGATCAGGGCTGCCGCGATTAGTCAATGTAGTCCATGACGTCCACACCGAGAATACATCAAGATCAATATTTTACATCGACGCATCGTTTTTAAAAAAATGTTTTTTATGAGATTACCATTATTATTTCTAAAACGCTTCAATTCATTATAACAAATGTTATCCTTTAATATCACTATGTAATTATGGGAGTAGTTCAAGTTATAACAAAACAAAAAGTGGTTTTACACTGTGCAGAGTTCGATGGCGTGTTACATATGGGCAGCGGCACTATGCAGAAGCACCTGAAGAGAAACACACAGGCGCTATTCTGGACAGCCAGAATAAACAAAACCACCCTAAGTGTTTGTCTGTTCATGTTTCTTAAATTACCATTAGTACAGAGAGCATAGAATATTTTTTGTCCTTGTAGTTGCTAAATACAGCCATAAAGTTGTCTGCCTGCTACCTTAGAATCTCCTTTGAATAAGGGTTTGAGAAAATGTTTAGGCTAAAATCTGGGTTTATGATGCGTGGATTGACGGTGCCGGAGTGTGTTCATGCGTATTAAGGTTGTTGGGACCAGCGTTATTATCGTAAACTAAAACTGAAACGAAAATGGACACTAAATAAAACAAAACAATATTTCGTCTTTTGACAGACGTGGTTGCTCTGTTGTCCTTTTCTTGACTTTATTGCTTATCGCTTCCATGATTTACCAAAACAGTCGCATGCGGCGCGCTCGGCTAACCGAACTTAATAAGCACAAGGATACGCCGAATTTATATAGATTACTAAGTTTTAGGCGTCACAATACGCATCTCATTAATATTTTAGGCATACTACTAATTTGCTTATCGAATTGTGGGCGGAAATAATAATAGAGCTGAAAAGTCTGCGTCCAATATAAAGCCCTGCAATAGCATACAGTTTGCTGCTGTCAAAATAAAATTAACTTAAAGTAGACGGTCTACTTGATTTTCTGGAGGAAAATTAATCGTTTAGATGAATCAACCATAGTTGATAGATTAATCCATATAAAAAAATAGTAATTAGTGGTAGCCCCAATTCAGACTTTTATGAAGCTAGGAATGTCATGAACAGGTTGTCAAACGAAGATTTAATAAGCTGCAGATCCTTTACTGACTGGAGTAACTTATAACTACTCCAGCAAACTGCACGGGGTGGCTGGTTACTGGTTTACCAGATGTTTAACCTAAAGCACCACAGGCTTTCGTATGCTGCTGTAACCTTGAAGAAAATGCTCAACACAAATGGTGCAAAACCTATTTCATTATTAATTCATCCAAAGATATTTTGGATAAAAGCATAAAGCTCTCAAACAGTAACTATAAATACAGGTAATCAACAATGGCTGTGTGGCAAGCAAAGAGATTGCTAACAGGCCTAGCACTACAAGGCTAAAGTAGGTCAGAGTTCACAGGTTAGGGGGGAGCAGCTGATTACTAGACCAGGGTCCTGGGAAAACCCAGAGTGACAGACAAACAGCTGAACCAATGACAAAGCCCGATGACTTCAATCTGGCCTATCAGAGTCCCCCCCCCACCCCCCACTGCCAAGGAGCAGTGACCTCAGCCATGGATGGTACTGTTTGCATTTTCACCTCTTAATGACCAGGCTGACAGCCAACATTTGGTCTGCAGATTTTTTTTCTCTGACCCCCCCCCCCCGCCCTTTCCATTTTTCACCGTAGTAGCACATCGATGAGCAGGGGGCTGTCCATCCCAGGCTTTAAACCCCGTAGCAGAACATCATCAGAGCTTAGCCGTGGAGACATTCAAACAAACAGCCGTCACGGCCCAGCTCCTGCACCCTCCTGCCCCCCCCCCAGCACAGCCCACACACACGCAAGGCCTGCCAAATCCCTCGCTCCAAACTCGCTACCAATGGGGAGAAAAAACACTCAAGGAGCAGACGGCCAGCCCTGGAGAAGTGCCGATATGTGGTAATCCGTTTTTTCTCTATTTTCCCAGAATGCTTTGCATCATCACAAACGAAAGGATCTTTAGTGACACTGGATGCCGCTGCACATCTGTGTGTCAAAGAGACGGATCCATAACATGGCCTGATGGGACAAACAAAAAAGAGGGAGTGAGGGGGCAGCAGTAGCCCAGCTCTGAGGCCGTCGGGAGAATATCCCGGAAGCGTGGCAATGAATGCCAATGTCTTCCCACGTGCTGGCCGAGACGGGAGAGTGCGTGAGAGAGAGGGGAGGGAGATGGACAGAGTGTGGGGCTCAAGAAGAGAAAGAGAGAGATCTAGAAAGTAAAAGGGTGAAGGAGGGGAGAGAGAGAGAGAGTTAGAGGGAGAAAGAGGTCCAAAGAGCGAGGGAACTGACTTGAAGAATAATGAGGAATAATGGAACCATGGCGGGGAAGAGTGAGGGAACACAAAGGAAGAATAAAAGAGAGCCGGTCCTCACACAGCAGTGAAATATGACAGCCCTGCCAGGCCGGGGGGCGGGGGGGGTAGCTGAAGAGGAAGCCATATTGTAGCAATCTCACTTGGGCTGTCATTAATTGCATCCCGCTGCTCCGGCCTCCCCAGCTGTGCGTCAGACCCATGCCCCCCCAACCCCCACCATGACCCACGACCCTTGAGCCTAGGACTCAGACTGGCATATAGAGCCCCACTGGCGCCTCCTGCAGGAAGCAGTGTGGCCAGGCAGGCGTGGTCTCACAAATGGGGCGTTTCCACTGCCACCAAGAACTGAGCTGTATCAGAGATACCAGTGTTCTTTGCATGGATTATCTGAAGGAGAAAAGGCCATAGTCTATATAATATTCATTATTAGTAGTATTGCACATCGTGATGTATTTATGCATTCCTGATAACTCAGAACCTGGAAATTTCCAATCTCCTACTTAAAAAAGTACTATAGAACAGCAAAATGGAATGGATTCTTAATGCAAATTCACAAAAGCAAATGTGAATTCCGCTAGCATTTGATGCTAACGTAAGACAGTGATTCTCACAGACATGCTTGTGTAAATTAGCACATAGTAAATCATGATGCACAGTGTGAACCGTAAATAAGCGTCTCTTCGGTTTAACATCACTGTCGCTCCCCAAACCTGGAAGCGCCTTTAACCGAGCCGACCCATCTGCAGTGGAAAACTGAAGCTAACTGGAACCGCACTGCAACTCCACTCTCTTCGCAGCATAATGCAGGTACGGCTCAGTTCCTGTACATCGGGGGAAAAGCGTTTTGCCTTTGAAGCTGTGGCAATGGACACTGCATTGAACATCCAACGATCCTTCTTTCAGAACTGTTTATCCATCAAGGTGTATTTTATATTCTACATATGCAGGAGTTACTCCTGAGAAACACAGATCTAGGTCTGAGCTAAAGCAGACAAAGGTTGCTTCTGTTAAATTAAATGTCAAGAATTCAGGAGGATGGGTGCTGAGGTGGGTGGGGGGTGTCTGCTCCAGCCCGTCTCGCCCAGTCCGCCATCTGCTGTGCATTCCGCCGACTCCCACCCTCCATGCTGCCCCAGTTCCTGACCCATCCGTGTCAGGTCCGACTGGCAGGAGGCTGACCGGCACTCCTCCCCATCCGCTGGGAGGCAGTGGGCCCGGGGTGCTGTCCCAGCCAATCACGCAGCCTGTCTGTCGCTCGAGGAGAGCGTTCCAGGGTCGAGCTGGGGGTGTCCATCATTCACTCCTGTTCTGTGTCCTGCTGGAGAATTACGTCGCCCGCTCCCCGTACGTTACGGTCGATCCCACTTTTCCAAACCCTCCCCCATTTCTTTTCACGTCTGGCACGTTTTTTGACTGACAGCCCCTCTTCACACCTGCTATGCTCGGTGCTGATTGAAGGAGCATGTTGACGGAGGCCAAACCAACCGCTTACTTCAACAGAACTCTAGAAAGGCTCTTTCCCCCTCACAGGCACCGGCATTAAGCACTGCCTCTCCATTGCTCCCTTTTGGCCCTCATGCCCCCCAGGGACACCTCCCTCTACACATCCCTCAACAGCATTTGACGGGGGAAGGAGAGGCCAATCCCAGAGAAGGACACACACACTGATATAGACTAGCCGTCACACAAACATACACACATGCACACGCACCACTCAGCAAGACGTGCGTCATCCTTGCTTTCTGGGTGGAGGATCTCCATGGTACTCTTGACCTCCTGGGGCCTGCAGTACAGGATGCTGATGTGGGCTTCCTGTGAAGTTGTCTGTGTGTTTCGGGGGGGTTTGATTGATTAGGATTTCCACTCTGAGGGTTAACTGGACGTGGCTATGAAGCCTGCCATCCATCTTGCCCCCCACTGTCATTTGTCTTGAGTTCGGGGGGAGGGCGTCTCCAGATGGGACACATTGTTAAGTGGCCATCCTAGACCCCTGTCCCCAAACTGCTAAGGGGGAGCAGACTGGTGGCGGCTGTCCCAAGCAGGGGGTGAGCGGGAGAGGGCAATGGTGGGACACGGAATACGACATCCACCTCCTCCCCCCAGCCTGTTAGGAGCGCATCTCACACATGGACGTCATCTGCAGCATGGGGTTTGAGACGATACAGATAGCCATGGCCGATTCAGCCTCGAACATTGCAGACCACGAGTCAGATGGTGGGGAGACCCGACAGACTGCAGGCCAGCTGCTCTGCAGGTCAAACACGAGTCCTCGGTGTAGACGGAAAGAACTAGAACCATCACCTATTAGGGACTGAGAGAGGCTGAAACCACAGGCAAGGGCATCTCATGTTTAACTGCAGAACGATAATTCATGGAACATATTTATCAGTATATGGATGAGTACTTAGTACTTGTACTTGTTATTGTGACATCCCGGGTACTTGTAGAGGTGTGTCTGTGTGTACACTTTCACGGGCTGTGGTTTTAACTATGAACCCTGGGCTCATGCACGTACCTGACATTATAAACTGATTTAGATGAAATCATCCATCAAACTAAAAAATCAAAAAGAGAAAAGCATGTAACAGAGCAATCTCTCAACATGGGTCTGAACACGTTTGGCTGGACTGGGGCTGAGAAAACGGGCCTAGCAGGATACTGGCGGTAGGATTGGGTGCTAGGGGGTGGGGTGTGGGGGGGGGGCGGCTGCAGACAGACACCCCCTGCGGGCCATCCACCCACCCGCACGGTGCCGAGCCAAAATCAGCCCAAGCCCCGCTACAGGATCCCGAACTGGCGCCCACGAATGTCTCACCGGAGGAAGCCGTCTTCCCAGCACTCTGCCGTAGGCGGCGAGGCGAGGTGCAGAAACAGCACACTGTGGGATCGATCCGGGTTGTCACTGCCGTAGGCGCTGATCCCAGTGGGAGGTGGGACAGGTAACAGGCCCCCCTGACGAGGTGTTGCCCTCGCTTGCACACCTTCCCCAAAATGAAGCCTGGCACGGTCCGATCCATCAGCCACAGGTACCTAAATGGAGGCTCTGGCTCTCGGCGTGGCTCCCCCTGGTGGCCACACATGCACGTCCTTTGTGTCCTGCTACAGGATCACTGAAGTGACACTGAGGACCTCAGCTCCACCCACTTGGGGGTCATCACCAGGGACACACAATCTGTACTGACATCCCTAGTACTCATGAGTAGTAACAAGTATTTAAATGACTTCTGCATACACTGCTGATGTGTCCATGCTGGGTCAGCATCCAAAGTACTGTACATTGTGATAAATAGGACTTAATAACAAATAGCATATTGCCAACTTTAACAGTACATTCACATTCACAGTACGTATTACTATTACGTATGACATGAGCATGGCATGTCACACGGTGCATATATAAACAGCACATACTCCCCGAGTGTACTGCTCCTTCTAGATAGTTCTGTACAGAGCCATTAGCTGATCTTATATCAGTACACTTCAGGAGGAGGCTGACAGAGTTACTGGGAAATCATCCATGAGATTCTCTGCAGGCGAGATGCTGAATGGAACCGCACGACATGGCCATGGGAGGAAGAAACGGGGCCTTTGTACTGAGGGGGCAGAGACAGAAGGAAAGGAAGCAGCATTACGTCTTGTGACGGGACACGGTTTGGTGTGGGATTGGACAGCAGGCTCCGCAAGTCTGTTTGAGGCTAAAAGAATCCATGGCCAGTCTCACTAAATCCCTCTTCTCCTGCCCTACTCCTGTTCTCTACCTCAGCCCTGTTCTCTACCTGACCCCTGTTCTCCTGCCCTATCCCTGTTCTCCTGCCCCATCTCTGTTCTCTTGCCCATTCCTGTTCTCCAAACCCAGCTGTTCTCTGCCTAATCCCCATTCTCCTGCCCCATCCCTGTTCTCCAAACCCAGCTGTTCTCTGCCTAAACCCCATTCTCCCGCCCTATCCCTGTTCTCCTGCCCCATCCCTGTTCTTCTGCCCTATTCTTGATCTCTGGCTAACCCCTGTTCTCCTGCCTAATGTGTTCTCTTGCCCCATTCTTGTTCTCCAAACCCATTTGTTCTCTGTCTAATCCCTGTTCTCCTGCCCCATCTCTGTTGTCCTGCCCCATCTCTGTTCTCCTGCTGTTGTTCCTCTGAGCCAGTTGTAGGACCTTAATCTCTGGATGAGCTTCTAGCTATATGAGCGGCTAAACACTAACAGAGTCCCTGCAGGCTCATGACAAGCGAAAGAATAAGCTGAAGAATGAGGCCGGTGTAGCCTGCTGGGCGCACTAGTGCACCACACACGCCCCTCTTCACATCAACACAGTAACACGACTGGCCCTGCCAAAAATCCAGAGCACGCAGAGGTGTCTGGGACGGCCTTGGATGTGATCGCTGGATGTTGTGTAGCAATATTGTTTTACAAGGCTGAAATTAACCCCTCCCCCATCCATTGCTGCCAAGTGGACGTATACGCCAACACTTAGCAAGGCCTAATTGGAGCCAACCGGGACTTTAATGGTGACCGAACATATACATGTCAGCATATAATAGACGCTAATTGCTTTCACAGCGCAGCCAGCTCTGTGCAGAATGTGATGTTGGAAGGCAAAGCAAAAGAGTCTGAGTTCTGCGTTTGATAAGGGCACTGCTAGCCTAAGTGCTAATCTAACTAACCACTACCCTAACCAGTAGCTTAACCACTAAGCTGGGAAGGTTATGTTAGCAAGGTTGGCCTTGAGTGCCTCTAGTGATCAGGACTGTGTGTGTGTGTGTGTGCATGTGTGTGACTCCCCTCTCTCTAACCTATGGTGCTTTTCCACTGCTATCAGGAACCGAGTTGCACCCGACCCATACCACTAAGTGACGGTTTTCCATTGCAAAGTAAGCGGGCCGTAACTGGGCTGACATGGCTCTGCTAGTAAGGGTCGAAAGTATGAACAGACCAAGCTGATTGCATCACCACCATCTGACTGGTTGAAACTGGCTGACATGCCAGTGACTGCATCTATAAGCATGGATCACTTGAAGGGAAAAAGGGCATAATCGATATACAGTATAATTAATTATTAGTATTTTCGCACATCGTCACGTATTAATGAATTCCCGATAACTCAGAACCTGAACATTTCCAACCTCCTACTTAAAAAAGTAGTATAGAAGAGCTGAATAGAATGGATTCCTAATGCAAATTTACCCGAGAGAAATCTAATTCAGCTAGCACTTGGTGCTAACATAGCATAGCGATTCTCATGGACGTGGTAGCGGAAATGAGCACACGGTTAAAAACAAAAACGAAAAAATTTGCACATCGTAAATCATGATGCGCACCATGTGAACAGTAAATAAGCGTCTCTTCAGTTTTACGTCACTGTCACTCGGCAACGTCTTTACCGAGCCAACCCTTCTGCAGTGGAAAACCGAAGCAAACTGGAACTGCTGTAACCAGTCTCTCTTTGTGGTATGGCTTGAGCATGCGTTGGTTCCTGTATGCCAGTGGAAAAGGCCTACTATATACGTCTAGGCTGGGTCTGAGCACATGTATCTGTGTCCTGGCTGCCTATCAGGTCTGCACAGGCAGGGTACCTTTATATATATTGTTCTCTCATTCGTACGAGTCCTCAGGACCATGAAAGACCCTCAGCCCATCGTGACCCTAGACAGCTGAGACTTTTGCTCTTTGCAGTGTTGGTGGTGGTGGGCTTCTGGAATTCCTCGCTTGCCCCCCGTCTCAGTTCCCTCCTCTCGAGGAGAGAGTGGTTTAGCTGCATCGGGACCCAACTGCTTTTCACCCAAGTATTCTGTGCCCCAGAGAGGAAGAAGGTCTGCAGGTCCTGAGTCTGCATTCACGTGAGCCCATGCTGGAGGTGTCATGCCGCCCCCTGCCCCATCCCCACCCTCGCAGCGTGTGACTAGCCACAATGAAGTACATGCCCCCCCACCCAGCTTTGTTATGCAAATGACTCTCCATTTTGACTGGAAGCTGGGGAGTTTTAAGGGTGGGTGTGTGTATGTGTCTGGAGTGTGTCCTCAGCCTACCAGACTTTACACAGGTTTGGATTCTAGATGATTCTAGAAGCCCCCATTACAAAGGAACCTGACAGTTGGCAGCTATTGGAGCTCACAGAAGGAAATAATAAAATAATTTCCACCCGTGGAAGCATTCCAGAACTTTCCGTTTGGGCCTGTGTTGCTATCAGCTGCGTGGTTTCCTCGGCCTGAAACACGGCCCCATTAGCTCCTGGCATCGGCAAACTGGCCCAGAGAGGACTCAACGCGCAGCTGAAAGCGTTTGAGCGCCGTGTCGCCCTGCTACGCGCGCCTCTGCGCGTCCGTAACGGGAATCGCTGAGTTCACACTTGGACGCCGGCGAGGGTGCATGCGGCTGCCTTAATGGGGCCCCGCTCACGCCAGGGCCGGCTCTTCCAGAACAATCACACGTCTTTATTTTCCGAAGTACGCACCAGGCCGCTGGGAAATGATAAATTTGTAATTTTCTTGAGAGTCAAGAACCGCTGGCAGCTGCCACTGGAAAGGGGCCCCATAGCTTCCCTGGTGATAATCCCAATAATGTACGGCAGGATAATCTCTACCATACAAACAGAAAAAAGTAAAGTGGTGATAATCTCCATACCTTATGCAGTAGTAGTCTGCCATCCTAAGTGATGCTCTCTCTATTGTAAATGGCGATAGCCCCTGCAGTGTCCTAAGTGATGCTCTCTCTATTGTAAATGGCGATAGTCCCTGTACTGTCCTTAGTGATGCTCTATCTATTGTAAATGGTGATAACCCCTGCAGTGTCCTAAGTGATGCTCTCTCTATTGTAAATGGCGATAGCCCCTGCAGTGTCCTAAGTGATGCTCTCTCTATTGTAAATGGCGATAG
>JAODJU010000095.1:3710435-3728537 GCA_026776725.1 Gnathonemus echidnorhynchus
GGGGGGGGGGGGGGGGGGGGGGGCGGACCAACAGCTACCTGTTTGCAGAGAAACGCGCAGAAGACGTGTGAAGTGCTTCAGCAGTGGGTGGTGAGGTAATTAGGCTGCGATTGGCTGCGAGCTGACAGCCCAGGGGTCCCTCCTGCTGTACCTTTAAGCGCCACCACACACCCAGAAAGAAAAAAAGCCCAACCAGCAAGAAGACTTCAGAGCGCATTCAGACAGGTGAATGGGTTCAGGACACGTCACAAACACGGACGTGCCAGGATGCACTGCACCAGCATGCATGTGGGAACGACGGACTCCAGCAGACGTGCCAGGATACACTGCACCAGCATGCAGCAGAGGTGCCAGGATACACTGCACCAGCATGCAGCAGACGTGCCAGGATGCACTGCACCAGCATGCAGCAGACGTGCCAGGATGCACTGCACCAGCATGCATGTGGGAACGACAGACTCCAGCAGACGTGCCAGGATACACTGCACCAGCATGCAGCAGACGTGCCAGGATGCACTGCACCAGCATGCAGCAGACGTGCCAGGATGCACTGCACCAGCATGCATGTGGGAACGACAGACTCCAGCAAACGTGAATCCCGTCGTTCTTCCGGCATCGCGACTCTTCCGGAAGTGCTCAGAGACA
The DNA here is from genome assembly GCA_026776725.1 of Gnathonemus echidnorhynchus. Lineage (NCBI taxonomy): Eukaryota > Metazoa > Chordata > Actinopteri > Osteoglossiformes > Mormyridae > Gnathonemus > Gnathonemus echidnorhynchus. The sequence continues at coordinate 3,711,081 of JAODJU010000095.1, forward strand.
CGGGGGGGGCAAAACAGATGACCTCCTCCTCATCTAAATGACCATGACATGCTGGTGGCACCCTCCCCCACCCAATTGTTTTCCAGTTGGACGAGAATGTGCTCGTCACTGCACGAGATAGGACTCGCTGCCATGCCGGAGCCCCCGGCTGATAAGATCAAATGCAGGACCTCCCCCTGTTGGCCTCTGTAAACCTCAAGCACAATGCAGCTCTGATCCTCTCCAGTGTGGCCTGTGCCTCTTCCGAGTCTGATCAGCCCGGCGCCTTCCGGGCCATTTCCAAAGCGCACACTCCCACCCTCATGCGGGCGATCAGCCGTGTGTCGCCATGTCACCGCCAAGTGACAAGAACAGACCTGCAGGTGTCTGCAGACCTGGCATAGACTGGCGTCCAGGAACAGAAATTCGAACCAGAAGGTTGCAGGCTCAAGGCCCCAGGGTAGGTCTGGCTGTTGTACCTTAGATTAAAGCATTAAACCTGAACTGCCCTTGAGAAAATGACCTTGGAGGAGACTTTGATGCTTCATGGAATAGACTGGGAAGGTGGTTCCATATATTACCACCAAAACATATGTTATCTGTCATTAAGGGCAACAGTGGGATGCCATGGGGACAGGCTGACAACTGTAACTCCCTTCCTCTTTCCCACCCGCCAGATTCTCACTGTAGCAGGGACAAGCACAGGCGGGTGAGGCAGTGTTGGGTTTCTGGGGCCCTATCAGTGACGCAGAGGTTGCTGCGGCCCCCACACACGTCACCCATGCCGGCTGGCAGTTAGAGCGCGTTCCCTGGAGCGCTGATCCAGCACAGAGCCTTTTATCATCAAGCTGACTCTGGATTCGGGACCATTTTGGCTGTTCATTCGGAACCGTTCACACCAATCAGACACCAGCGCCCGAGGAAACTCACCGTCACCTGTGGGCTTTTCTGCATCTGGGTAACAGATACCCAGATACTGTCGCTCTGTACATAGCAAAGTACTGTGGCCTCACACCACCGGGCCGTGGGTTTGAATCCCATCGCTGGCTCTCTGTGTTGAGGAAACACACACATTAGGTGCTGCCCACTGTGGTGAAGTGAGATGAAACACACATTGGAAAGCAGCGCTTGACTGCCTCAGCTCAGATTACGGGCTACATAGTAGATTTATCAAAGCCTGCGTTTGGCCCTGAAAGGGGGTTACCCAGGGAGGCTCAAAGTGGGTGGGGCTTTCCGGGGGGGGGGGGGGGGCCAAGCAGGGCATCTCTCCATGGGCCTCAGCGGACCCTCGGGAGGCTTGTGTCCTGAGCTGTGACGTCTCCTCCCATTTCCACTGACGCCAACGGCGCTCTGACGTGGCCGTCCCTCACCGCGCCCGTGTGGCGCTGCCATGGAAACGCGGTGCCAGGTGCCAGCTCCGCTCCTCCTCTGCCATCGGCAGAACCAGTTTGGTGGAAAACATTACAAGGGCCTCAAAACATGTGGTTGTGTTTATGGGGAGGGGGGGGGCAATGACTCAGGAGCTGATACTAAGACAGCTGTCCCAGGACCAACGGCGAGTCGTGCAGGGCGTATTGCACACCCGTGAACGCGTGCAAAGCACCGGGGGAAGGGGCCGGAGGAGGTGACCTCATCTTGGTCAGATGGTACCCGCTTACCCCCTACCTCCATAATAAATTCCCCATTTAAGCTCAGGAATAAACTCCACCCCCAACCGTCCCCTCCCACCCAAATTGGACCGCTGTACCACAAACCGCCGCTGTCTCAGCCCTATGAAATTTACAAGGGGGGGGCCCCTAGCTCTCCCACGGGGGAAGCACCAATCCCCACCGTGTGTCCGGCACCCCACTTCACATACTACGCCTACGACCACGGGGGTCGGGCCTTCTGGACTGCCGGCTCGAGACACAAGAGGAATTCCAGACCACAGCCCATCGGAGTGATGGACGGATCCATTATCACGGGCACGTGGTAGCTCAAGGCAGAGCAGGCTGCACCATCAAGCACCATCAAGCACCAAGGGCACGAGAAGAAAGCCTGGGTGTTTATTTATCTTGGCTACAGCCATACAAACTGCAGCCCAATTTCCCAGCCCCAGGACGCCCTTCATGGCTGCATTCAGATGTCCCCTGTCTCCGTTTCAGAAATTCAGGACCGACCACCACAACACAGGCCGGCTTTAGAGAGACACATGTTTTACAGATGGCATCTGTCAGCGACAGTCCTTCAGGTCAACACAGGCACACAGAAATTTAACCGCAGGTGAAAACATCCTGGCTTTTCAGGGGAGGCTGTTCATTAGTCCTTTATAGCATTTTAAAGGGCTGTTGCTTTGCAGTGATCCGTGTCTCTCTGATTGGAGAACTGACACATCAATCAAATCAGGGGAACTGGGACTATAGCAGCTCGTCAAACAAATTGTCAACTGGGACCTTAAAAGGTTAAAGGGCATCTCCTGAGGCTGTAGCTCGTCAAGGCTGTAACTTGCTCATTGCCAGATTATTCGTTTAATTAGAAACCCCCTCACAAGGTTACTGTGCCCCCAACGGCCACCCCCCACATATCCATGGAAACCAAAGTAACTCTCAAAAAACTCCTCCCACCGAAAGGATGAAAGGACTTCAGGTAGGAGGAGCCTCAGGGTGAGTAATTAGACTGCAAATCTGTTTACGAAACAGCACTGCCACAGCAGGACACCAGCATGCATCCTTTGTTTTTTCTGCTTTATTGTTGTTTTATTGCATGAGACACTTTTTGGCACTTTTCAGACCTTATTTTCAATGTTTGTTTAATTCGGTTCAAATATTCTTTCCAGGTGTCAGAAAGCAAAGGATTTCAGCAGGCAATCTCACCATCTTGACTGATCTTCTTAATCGCTAGGCTACCTGTTGAGTCTCGGCCTACGTGGCCACTACCCATGAGCCCTTGCTCCTGCGCAGATGGCAGCAGTAAGCGCTCTTTAATGAGCCTCCCCAGATAAGCCTGTTTGTCACCACGAGGCGCATAAAGTCTGATTTATGGAGAATATTTTCACTGGAGTGAAATCGTCACCGTTTACCCGCATGGAAAATGGAATCACAATGGGGCCAAGCAGGCCAAGCCAAGGCCTTTCATCTGCAAAGCTCTTTGTTGCACTTTAGCTTTTAATAAAACTATAACTGAGTAGATTGGAAGCTCCAGTGGGGGGGGGGGGGGGGGCTGAAGATGGATTTATTCAGGATATGTGAAGAGGCGATGTTTGTCCGCCCTCCAAATACCAGAATTGAGGACAAGCCCCCTTTTACTGTCCGTGTCCTCATAGCCATTACAGAGATGTGCGCAGTCACACCGTAACACACAACACCATGATATGTCACACACCCACACATGCCGACAGGCAGGCAATTAGCAGGCAGCCTGGGGCTGGTGGCTGGGCTCTGTCACCAGGGGGTGACAGGAAGCCACCTCGTGGCCCCATGGGCTGCGGCATGCCGAGTCCCGTATTCCGTCACTTTGTGCTCGCAGCTTCATGCACTCGCCACACTACCGGCCCGTGTTTTCCTCGGCTCTGATCTCCTGTCCCGCAGGGAAGCGATTCTCACTGATTTTAGGATGGACTATAAACAAAAATCAGTGCAATTCAGAGTACTTGGTATTGATCGTGAGACCTCCCTGGGCATTTTTCCAGGGACAGGGTGTGCTGTCTCCTGGGCCCCTCACTCTACCTTCCTGTCTCTTATAAATAGGGGGTGGAACTGGAAACGGACCACGGCTACGGGACGCCTAAAATGCTCATGCCTCCTCACCCTATTGCCATGGCGCTGGGGGCAGGCAATAAAACAGCCTGGTGGGAGAGACAGATAGGCAGCCGTTGTCACTGGGGCAGGTGCAATATCCCTCTCTCCATCCCTCCTATACATCCCTGATCTCCACCTCCTCCTGCTTTCCAACACAGCAGACTGGCAGCATGTGTCTTCTAATAGCATCAGTCGAACTCGGGCCAGCCCCGATCAACTCGGAATGCCCTAGAGACCTCCACGCCCACCTTGGCTTTACAGCACAGGACCTGCCTGTGTGGCCGTAGCTTGAGTTTTGTAGGGAGCGCGACCTCCCTGGACCGGCTCTCCCCCCTCCAGCATGCCCTTTTTACGGTGCTTCACACTGATGCCAGCCAGCTAAACGATGGCTCCCTGGGAGCAGGCCAGATGTGGGCCATTACGCTCTAGTTTGGCCTGCCCCGTTTCAGTTCTTTTGATGTCGGCCCAGCGGTACTTGCTGATACGCCGACTGGGCCTCCTCAGAGCCGCTCCCTCCTTCTCGTGTTTCAGCCCTCCCGAGTTCTGTTAACGTTTCGGGGCTGAACTGGGAGCTCAGGGCTTTTCGGGATGTTGCACTGGGATTATGTGACTATGTAGTAATTATGTAGACATTTGCCCCGGCCGCATGACCACAGAAGGATACAGTTCTACCCATTTATACTGTTTGGTATTTGGTTAAGTAAGTCAGGAAAGGCACGTTGAAACAGTTATCTCTGTTCCACCCAACTCCGGGTCTTTAACCGTTTCGCCATCTGCTGGAAAAATAGTTTGGTGCTGCGTGGATTGTTTTGATCACTGGAAATACCATACTCAGGTCTGTTTGATCCATAATGCTGATAATTTATGTACTAGAAATACATATTTGAATACAACAATTTTTAGGATTTGCCTTTAACCCAAAAGGTTACATGTAAAGATGCAAACTGGCCCATTGATACTAAGCTTGTCCAATAGGAGTCTAAAAATCCATAACACTGTAACTTCCCTGGGGGGGGCATTAAACAAAACAGGATTTCTTACTTAGTCAGATAACTTTTCAGATTTAAGGTAGTCTGAGCTACATTTAAGTGGATGAAGATATAGTCCCTTTAGCCCAGACTACCTTAAATCCAACAAGTTATCCAGCTAAGCAAGAAATCCTGCTTTGTGAAATACCCCCCTGATGTGTTTGTCTGTGTATGTGTGTAGCCAGCAGGCTATGAATGTTGGGAGGGGCTAGGCCTGGGAGGAGGGCTTTACTCCTGCTTCAGCTCGCAGGCAGACTTCACCATTTTCCATGCTCCTCTTCACTATCCACAACTCCTTCCTGTCGAATCTTGCAGCTTAACTGGGCTTCAGCCCAACAGCTTCAATGGGATTGGCTTCCCACACCATACTCAGCCCCCTGGAGGCTGGTGAGGAATCGGGCTAGACGGTATTTTGATGGTACAGCTCTATATTTTCAAATGATATATAGGATGAGATTGATTGATATACTATTATTGTGTGTTAAGTATGAACAAAAATTTTTAATGGAGACCAGGAAACTAGTCCCCATAAGGTCACAAAAACGGGTATTCATTACGTTGTGGGGACAAGCCAAGGCATATCTAGATGAAACACAAACACACACACACACACACACACAGGTTTGTAATTTTATCTTTGTGGGGACTCTCCATTTGTTTCTATGGGGAAAACTCTAATCCCAACATGATGACCTTAACCCCTACCCAGCCTTAACTCTAACCATAAGTAACCAAATATAATTCCAGAATTTTGGCATTATTCGTTTTTTGATCGCATTCACAGATCTTTGTCGGGACCTGAAAAATGGTAATCAAAAAACAGTTTTTTATTACATTGTATAATATAATTATATAATATAAACCTAATCCACACACACAGTGGAGTGAAATGGTTCTATGACAGATGCCTATGTCTATACGGAATGGTTGTACTTGTATATTTGCATTTCGTTTTGACCACACACTGTTTTAATAAGAATTTGGAACATCTCACATGTGGCTCTGACATACAACTGAACATCCGGTTTACCTTACAGAAAAGATATATATTGTGTATCACTGTTCTGCCTAAAAATATTGAAGAAGGTTGTTTCTATAAAGACCTAATTCTGACACAGCTTTAAAAATAAAATACATTTTAAAAGAATTCAGAGTGAAGCACTGCTCTCACAAAAAAGTGGAATTCACAGTAAACTGGAATATTGATTATGGTGATGCCCTTACTGTAAAGTGAAATTCAAGGAATAGAGAGTAAACTACAGCTCTCTTAGTAAAGCAGAACTGCTTTCACAATAATGTAGGCATCACTCCTGTGCAAATTAGAATCAGACATAATCAGCCAATAGCATTTCTGCATATCGCCCACCTGGGCATGATTACGACATTTAAATTAGCCCTGAGTGCACACTTACAACAAGGGAAAAGGTCACGACGTAAAATGAAACACATGAAACATATTCTTTCTATTTAAACACACCAAAAGGCAAATACAATGCCTGCTGCCGTTTATTTGGTGGTACACTAAGTTTTAAAATTATTACAGGAGGGATTTGTGTGCCTGGACCACCACCCAGCTCGTCTCCCATGTCACCATAACGGCGACCTATGAGAGAGTTGAGATTGGCTGACCGCACGCCCGGGATGATGTCATCCGTTTTATGAGATGACATCACAAGGGCCGGAGTTTTCCTGTTATACCCCTGCTTCTCCTCTGCCCTGATCTGCGACATCATGACTGCGGTTTATTGAGGGGGGGGGGGGCACTAGAACACAGTGGGAGAGAGGGGATACTGAGTCATCCCTCAGCCTGGGCATGCATCAACACACTGCGTGTTCATGTGAAAGTATTCATCCAAAACTGCATCCCCTTAGATGAACTACATAAAATCTCATGTAGGTGAAGAAAGTCCAATCCTAATGCCCCTTTCAGAGAACAAAAAAATTACATGAAAAATGATACTTCCAAAAAAAAAAAAAAAAAGATAAGATGGCTGCCTCATCACCGTGGGGAAATGATGACATGGTGGGAATGATGACATGATGCAAGATCATTACTTCTAACATCTCCTCTGTGACCTCAGTGACCTCAGGCACAATGTGTCAGGCAACACTCCCATGGCACCAGCAGATGGGGACACCCCAACCGAGTGTCATTACTGCCAGGGGTCTAGTGTCAGGACATGCACATTCTTTTGTGTATTTCACCAGGCATTTTTAAAAGCAAATATCTAATCAAGGCAAATACATATCACAAACAAACTGTATATCATTGTAATTAGACCAGGGTGGCAACTTTCACTGATGTATCACTCCACAGGCTGGGCCTGGTGGCATTCGGGAGGTAACTGAATCGCCCTCAAACCAATCTCTCTGATAGGCTGCTTCCTTGAGGGCATCCCAATGGGCCCCTGCAACAGCTACCATCATCATCAACAAGCAGAGGCCACTGAGCTTTGCAGGAACGCGGTGTGACCGTCTGGTGGCAAAATAAATAAAGGAACGGAGATAAGATAACAAGCTGTCTGTCTGATAGGTACTCTGATGTTTTTCTTCCCTCAGGAATAACAAAGAAAAAAATATGAATCGTGTCCAGATATTGATCTAACTTGACAAGCCAATGGGGCTGAAGATGTGAGTCACCTTGATAACGCAACTGTAAATGTGTTATAGGCAAGCAGAGTTTAGCCAGGGGAGGGATAAACCCAGCCGAGCTACAACCAGATTAAAATGTAACAATTCTAAGAGCATATGTCACCTTCCATCCCAGCCAGAGTGCACTGCAGCCCAGGTGTACTGCAGCCATGTGCCCTCTGCTGTCTGGGTGCATTGCAGCCTGGTTGTACTGCAGCCGTGGGCCCTATGCTGCCTGACAGAGGCTCTAGGCTCCCCGCAACCCTGGCCAGGATCAGCAGTTAGAAGATAGATGGATAAACATGTCACCTTCATCTCAAACTGAAATCACAAGGGGCTACAGAATGATCCGGAATTTGAAACTGTTCATGGAAAGTTTTCTGTATGGGTTAAGTTACGATTAAGAGTGAATGACTATAATTTTCACAATTAATCAAACATCACATGCATTTAGAAACATCTTATCTTTCTGCCGATGAGTTCTTCCTTTGCTAAGCTGCAGCACCTCAGTAGAACCCTGCTTCATCCTCCCCAACAATCTCCATGAACTCAGAATAGCCCAACTTCATCCAACCCACCTCCATCCAATCTACCAATCTCAAAAACCTCAGTAGAAGCCTGCTCCATCCTCGTCAACAAACTTCAGAACCTTGGTGGAACCCAGCTCCACTGTACCCACCAAACCAAAAAAATCCCACTGGAGCCCAGCTTCATCCAGTCTACCAGAGTCAAGGACCTCCAGAATTTCAGTGGAGACACCACACCTCAGAACCTCAGTAGAACCCAGCTCCGCAGTACTTTTAGCATAGTGAGACATGGCTCAGTTCTGCATCCTTAAGTTAGTTCCTGGAACCCAGCCTTGAGTCCCACCACATCTGCGGAACAGATCACAAGCAGGAAATTAAATAACAACTTACCAGCTATCAATTCAATTGATTTCACCTTATTCCCGAAAGTAATGATCGGAAACAGTTTGGAAGTAACAGTCTTAGTGCTGCTGTCGTTATTTAAAGCTGGATCCTCAGAATTCCATCTAAGTTTCCAGCACATCTGCAGCAATGTTACAGAGCTTCCACATCAACGGACGTTTCTATGTACAATATTGGCTGCAGACAGGCTGAACCTGCCAAATACTCTCAGGCCCCACTGGACTGTCCAGCCCAAAGGTCATCCACCCAAAACAATTCCTGCTAGGTGTTGTTTCGCAGCACCAGCATCTGTGAATGTAAGCAAGTGGATGGAATCAATTGGAAACACAAGACCACAGCATTCAAACTCACAAGATCAAGTGGGACTGAGGACAAACCTGTAAACATCGCCTGGCAGAGGGGAGGACGATCTTTCACAGAAAATGGCACTGTTATAACTAATATAGTGCCCTCCTCTACTGTTAGTTGTATTTAGCTGCTGAGCTGAGTTGGGGGCCTTACAAAGGCTAATGCCATTAAAGTTGAGGCCAAAAGTTTACATACACCTAGGCTAAAGACATTCAAACCCAATATTTAACAATTCCAGAAATGTCAACATATCATACACTTTCTATATGATGTTAATCAGGGTACTTACCTTATTTTCAGAAGAGGTAATGTCAAAATAACAGCTAAGAGATAGATATATTTCAGTCTTTATTCGCTATATCAGAATTTTAATTGGTTAAAAGTTTACATACAGCAAGCTGAATGTCAGTGTGGAATATTCCAGAAATTGATGTAATGCTTTTAGAATTCACCGGCAAGTTGTCTTAATTATAAATTAATTGGGAGTATACGTTTGGCTGTATTTAAGTGTCTTGCTTTAGAGTCAGTGCTTTGATGCCCTTGAAACCGTGACAACTGATGGGACCATGAGCATCTGGACAAAGAACTGTATGCAAACAAAAATCTAGGGATCACACAGACACTGCATGATTCAGGAAAGAGGCACAAATGAACTCCCAATAATGTACAAACTTCGCTCTGAAAAGTTCAACTGAACCCCAAGACAACAAAGGAAATGGTGAAGCAGTTGGTGGCATCAGGTACTAAAGAATTTATTAGCATCCACTGTCCTTCTTCGATGTGGCCTGAAATGCTGTTGAGCAAGGAAGGGGAAACTACTTCTAGATTTACATAAAAAACCAGACTGAAGTTTGCAGATGATAACCAGGACAAATACCCAACCATCTGAAGGATCAAATTTCACTGTTTGGCCATAATCAGCACTATGTAGGAAAGAAGAAGAGTAAGGCTTTTAAGCCAGAGAACACCATCCCAACTGTGAAGAACGGAGGTGGCAGCATTCTGCTGGGGGGGTGTTAGCTAGCCAGCTAGCTAAAAGTACTGCAAGCCAACGTGCTGGCGAGACCTTCGACTCTTCTCTACCACTAACCGGCTAATCTCCTCTGCCCTCAGCACATTCACTCGAGACCTTCCTCTACACCAGGCCAGGATTATCTAATAGTGCTAAAAATTACCTAACAGCATGTGTACAGTAGTTAAGCACCTTATGTTACATCACTAGGCCCCAGTCAGAGCCCATGAGCTATATTTTAAACAACAAACAGGTAGCATGCAGCATTTTTCTGAATGTGCAGTTAGGGGTTATGCAGAGAATATTAAATAATGTAAACAGTCACTCGGTTGCTCGAGGTACGACGTGCTGCTGCGTTGACACTGTACAGCTCCTTATTTGCACCGGCTCACCATCACAGCGCAGACTCACCCATCAGCCAGGTGGTGGATAGAGCTGACAGAGCCATGGTGTTACAAATGTGTTTGGGATGTAAACTTACAGCTCACACCAGCAGAGTGTGCATATCAGACAGCTCCAATAACCTACCTGGCTGAGCTCTCTTTAGGAGACCACTGATTACCCACTATTTAAAAGCGTTTCTTTCTTTTTTGAATTATTCTCCAATGTTGGTAGCCTATATTAATGGTTTAAGGGCGTCCCAGGGATATGTTTGTACTGAGTTATAAACGTTGACTACTGAGGTTAACAGACTACCGCAAGCTAACTTCCTCCCTGTGGCCCAGAATTCCCCCTGGATGATGACATCAGCTAAGAAATTCACTAATGACAAACTGCAGGTTTCTTCTGTGGAGTTGACAACTTACAGTCACTGATGGGGGGTGAGGGGCACAAATTACAAAATATATATATATTTGTATATCGACATTGATTTTTGCGGTACCGTTGATTTCGGTCCCAGTTTACCTGCTGCGTGCGTTTCGGGACAAACTTGACTTCATTGCGGGAAACGTAGCATCAAATGACTTCACCTGATCGCGCTGTTGAATAAATTTACTCTGTGCACTTTCCCATGCAGCCGCGCACCTTAAACAAATTAATGGAAAATCAATGCGACGCCACACAGACCTCATTCCCACGAGCCACTATCATACAGGAATTCCGAACTGCTTCGGAAAAAAAACACTGTTACAGAGAAATATATATATATAGTGTGTATGTATATATATATATCGTCTACCGTCCCACGTTTGAGGGGAAAGGGGATTCTTATGATATTTTTGAATGTTTACTTACTCCACAAACGGATAGCAAATCTCAAAGCGGCATGAGGGGAAAGTAAATGAAAGCGGTCGGCGAACGTGCCGGACGGAAGTCAGCGGCCGCACGTGATACCCGGCGGCGCGCGATGCCCGGCAGAGCTGCCCACCGCCGCTCTCACATCCCCTCCCGCACGCGGGCGCCTTCACACACTTCTCAGCAGAAGAGAGAAGTGCACAGATTTTCTGTCCTTCAGGTGATTTTTTTGTTACCTTCTTTGGGGAAAAAGTGCGACAGACACTTGGGAGACAGAAGAGAGCCATAAAAAAAAAAAATAATAATCTCAAATATCACACGACCAGTTTAGGCGTTAGAGTGTTAAAACATAGCTGAATATCAGCACTTTCAGCTATTTAAGAAAATTACACTTTTAACTCTGTGAAAGTGTAATTTTTGTGCAAGTTAATACACAAAGAATAATAATCTTTAAGTGTCATTCAAGTCCATAAAAAATATATGCATGAAAAAAAATATTTATACCGATCGCACTTGTGGTTAGGTACTATAATGTCTTTAAATTGCCCGGCGCGTGTTATTGTGAGTGAGTGTGAGCGTTCGTATGTGTGCCTAGCAATGAACTGGCATCCCATCCAGGGTGCCCATGTGCTCTAGGTTCACCCTGCCTCTGCATAAGGGCTTCTCCTGATGGATAGGTGGTTCGGGAACTGAACTGAAGAAATGCAACCCTGGGCTTGACTCTTTTGCACATACTTGTTGTGGCCATTCTCTCCCTGGAATATCCCAGGGATGGCACCTTTCTGACTCATCCAATGGGGGCATGGCTTCTCGCAATTCTGGCCATGGCGGGCCGCCGACACGTGAGGTCACTGCACTTTGTGGGAACCGGAAGCTCTTCAGTGAAAACGAACACCAGTGAGCTAAGGTCACTGCTAAGGGGAAGACCTGGAACAGCATGGATGGCACCTTCACATCCCTCAACGTCATCGCCGCCGTCGTTTTGGGTTTGGGTTTGCCTCTGGGCTGTACCAGTTTACACGCGACTTCTCTCCGTCATTAAAATGACATGGACACCATCAAAGAGTGAGACTATCCATTTCATTGGGTGATCCTAACATAATATAACATGATTGTATTTAGTTTTCTTTTTTTCGGGAGGGGGGGGATTGGTTCATGACAATAGGGACCGATTTCCCCAAGTGAGGGAAAGGGCTATGAAACAGGAAAAAATACCCACCTTGCTTTCTTTTACATTATCATTTAACTTTTCAATCTCAGGTTTCCAATAAGCGGCTCAGGGCTCAAATTACAAGGGGGGTGCATTGGCGATAAGGATCGTACCGCGTCAGCTTTCGGGGATATGTTTCAGCCGCGTTCTCCAGAAGGACAATGAGTCTCTTTGAGTCTAAGTAGTGCAAAAATCCCTGAGCCCAGGGCAGTTTGATTGGCTGGCAGTCAGATCCAAAAAAAAAAAAAGATTTAAAGAAGGCCGTCACCAGCACTGGGGTGGCTTTAGCTGTCAAACTCCCGAAGCATTAGAGAAGGGTATTCCGACATTCCGGATATCCGTTTCACTGGGATGACATTGCATTACATCCCCACTCCGCTATCTCTGTCTGTGGGGAACAAACCCTGAAAGGACACCTTGGCACAAGGAGACGGGATGAGGGATTTATTGGTTTTTACCAGCAACTTTTCCTAACAAGTAATGCAAGTCTGGGTCTGACATCTAGGGCAACTTTGGAGATTTGGATGCTTGGTACTTAAAAATTGGGAAGCTGTAATGCTATCCAATGACTCAGGAACATCCTGGGATGCTGGGGGGGGGGGTAATTTCAACACCATTTGGAACGAAATCGCAGTGCCGGCTAGTGGTTCCTCTAGGGGATGGAAAACCACGGACAGCAATAAGATTTCAGTGCTGACCTCCTCGCTTCATCGTCAAATAATGAAGCAAAACTGCAGCAGGAGGAAGCAGCACCCACGCCAAACAGCCACACGCCAGCTGACCCCCAATGGCGCCGAGTTGTATAGCGGGGGCTGTTTTCATCACATCCGGGTACTTTAACCATCCAGTTTTTGCAGAATGAACTTTGTGTTGGGTGCAGATCAGATGGGGACCGGTTCCCTGCAACCTTTTAAACATTTATACTGTTTTTTTCACCTGTACCTTAGTTCCTGCTTCCATTGGAAAGGAGATCACATGACTGCATGCACGTCCAGCCTTCTAAGTGCATATGGTACCATCCCTGATCAGTGTTTTCCCCACCCCTCACCCCCAAAACCTGCTTGCGAGGTTTCTGCCCCCTCATCTGCAAACACAGTGTCCCTGCCCCCCATCACCTCAGCCAGTGTTTGTGTGAAACCAGCCCACCTCGGTCAGCAGGGCCTCTCTCACCGTGACCTGTGCAAACAGCCTGTGTTTGCTCTCGTCCGATAATGGCGACCTGGGTATCAGGGCCATGGGAAAGCGGTCCACTAGCCGAGGGGTGCCATCGCGGAGCTATGGTGTGACTCATCACAGCGGACGCGAGAGAAACCCCCCCCACAGGCACAACACACATCGTGTTCACCGTCATCCGTCTCACAATTCAGCCCGACAGATGTCTGAACCAAGATCAACAGTTGCAGCTTTTTTTTGAGATCATTCAAGGGTCCATCAGCAGGGTCCCATCTGGGATCTGGACCACAGACATGTCTCCATGCACAGCAGAGCCTAAAAATTCAGCAGATGGGATCTTTGCCCACTGTGCTATTCAGCAGTGATACAAAGCACCAAAAAAGAGACAGACCACTGTTTTCTCTCTTTGCTCCACTCTCACAGACCTTGTAGACCATGTTGTTGTCCGTTACATTCCCCCCTTGGCCACCCTTTGTGGCTGTTCCTCCCCATTGGCTTGTCCCAAGATCCGCCCCCCCCCCCCCCACCACCAACAGACGCCGACTTCACAGGACCATAAGTTAATTTTCATTATCTACAGTTATCTACTTATGAGTTCCATAATTTTTGTCATTGTTTTAGACAAACCCAGCAATCAAAACTTGACAAAAGCCCGGTAAATGCCCCAGGGAAGCATCACGCATGATAGTGCCCAGACCTGTCAACGATCAAGGTGTAAACCCCCCTCCCCGGATGTGACCTAGGTGGCTGTAACTGTGTAATCTTATGGTGATTCACTGTGTAAATATTATCCATCTGTCAACCTGGCTTCCCAGTGGAGTAGTTTACGTTTCGCACATGCCGTAGATTCCTGTCTGCCACAGTCAAATGGTCACGTTGGGGAGGAGCCAGCAACCATTCTGGCAGAGGGCTGGGGTAGACGCATCGTAAGAGCACAACTGGATCATGCCGGCGTGCAGGAAAACACGTGCAGATAATTATGCATCCAAAATGCGCGTGGGCAGAACCCTGGGCTTGACGGGTGACACTTCCTTCGAAATTATGGCCTGTTTGCCGAACACTTCTCTCTTCTGTGTCTCGTAAATGATTAACGGCAAAGCGGTTGACTGGTCATGGGTCGTCTTGTTGACTCCATCGGGGAACCACATCAGACCCTACGGTCGCTCAATTAGGAAGTGTGTTCTTTGGCACCACCGCTCGGCACAGATGTTCTGTATTCTGCTAATTGGGTCTAAGGGTACCGACACCCCCTCCCCCTTGCCACCCCCACCCTGCTGTCTTTCATGGGGTTGGAGCTTTCCGGCATGGACGTCCGTGGCGGTTTGGATGGATCCGAGGTGGCCTGTCGAGACCTGGGTGTGTCCCGGCTGGGATTTGAGAAGCTTGACCCATTTTCCCTTTTCACCTCGCATTTTGTGCAGGACAATGGGCAGCATTCTTCATGAACAGGACGGATAACAAAAGGGGGGGGGGGGGGTGGAGAATGGGATGGGGGCAGTCAGATGCCATCTGAAGCTGGGATTTTTAGGTTGGCAGGGACAGGCAGGCATATACCAAGAAGCGTGTGGCCGCTTACATGCGCATGCACGTACGTATTAATGGATCGCAACATTACTCACTTACAGACAAGCTCAGCTGGGCACCCCTGACCAATGTCAGCTTAGGGAAAACCCTAAACAGCCTGTGAAAACCCTGTATGCCTGTTTGAGGCCTGTTTGAGGTCATTTGGAGGCCCAGAGGAGGCCTGTTTGAGGTTCTCTGGAAGCCCACCTGAGGCCCAGTGCAGGTCTGTTTGAGGTTCTCTGGAGGCCCACCCAAGGCCTAGCTGAGGCCCAATGGAGGCATGTTTGAGGCCTAGTGATGTCTCACCCAAGGCCTATTTGAGGCAACTTTGCCTCAGATTTTAGGTGGTATAGCTCTAAAGGCAAAGGTATCTGGCCAGATGGCAAAATTAGGGTATCAGGATATCAGCTTCTGTTAGGCAGAAGTTGGCCCAGCTTTCGACAAACCCCTTACTGATCAGGAATGGCGTTTGTTTTCAGGCACGTAAACTGGAATTGTGCCGAGGACCTTCGACTCAGTCCAATTTAGTGGGGGGGATGCACATGACTAGTGGCACGTCCCCGCAGCCTGAGCAGAACATAGAACCTTCCGGTCTTCCGGCATTCCTCTCCTAAGCACCCCCTCCACCCCCTCACCTGAAAGGTCAGGCTGGCGGGCTCAGAGAGTCAAGTCACAGCCAACCAGAAAGTTCTCATACCTTTCTGCTGAAACAGAGAGAGAGAGAGCCAAGATCATCCACAGCCACCCCCCCCCACACACACACACACACCCCCGGACCAGCCTAGTGAGGCCCCCCCTATACAAAGGGAGGCAGGCCTGGCCTGGGATGCTGAATCCTCTATCCCACAATGCACCGGGCCACCACCTGTGTGTGTGCATGCCTGTGGTCATGTATATATATTACACCATGGGGAACAAGTGTCCTTGCAATGTGATAAAAACCCGTTATTTTGATATTGTATGGCTCATTTTTTTCAGTCCCCTCAAGGGGAAATTCAAGTTTACAAAAATCTGTGAATGCAGCCAAAAAACTAAAAATGCCTAAAGTCTCGTATTTTGCTTGCATACGTATATGGGTGATGGTTAGGGCTGGATAGTGGTTAAGGTTGTCATTGTTGGGATTAAGGATATGCCCATATAAATGACAGTCCCCACAAAGATATTAATACTGTAGTGAACGGTTTTGGGCGTGGTCTCTCCCTGCAATGTTAATGGGGAACACCGGTGACTAGGATTGGGGTGGGGGAGGGAGAGTTATAAAGAGGATGCCTATTTCGGGGGGGGGGAGAGGTTTTTTTGGTCTTGTAGAGAAACTTTGGGGCGCTGGAGCAGCTGTCAGCATGTGGGGAAAGGAACCGTGGTGTGTCCGTCGCCGGTGGTAGACCGGCCGCGGATGAAGCTAGTTAGTTACAGGGGGTAATGCTTTGAGAAGGATAGGAACTGTGGTTTAAAAGGCTGGCAGCAAGGTACAGCTGGTTGAGACGGGCCCCGTTGATTAAGGAACCTCAACTTCCCTTCCCTGGAGAATGCGGGGGGCTGGGCGTGCTTCTTCCCAGGGGAGTAACCGCTTTTAATAGTGTATTTCTGGAATGAATGAGAGTATGTATGTGTGTATGAATTTTATCCCCGGATTATGGTCGTGAGTAGGAGGGCGGGGTTAGAAGGTGCATCGGGAATGATTTGTTTGCTGTGTGTAAGGGTTTGCACTAGCGTTGTGAACTTGTGATTTAAGCTTGCTGTGTTTTACACTTGGATTCTGAGTGGAGTGGGGGGGAAGTGCGGTTGTATTATTCCTGGTGAGATGTGTGTTAGCCCTCGGGAAGGGGTTGTAATCCGGGGGATATTTAATAAAGATCTTCTCATATTCTGGCATACTTATTTGGCTGGACCTCCCCAAGCTCATTAAATTAAAAAGGTGGTGGCAGCGAACTTCGGCAAGGCGCTCTAGCGAGCGCACTTGTTACAATACAGATGTTTGTGTGTGTGCAGGACACCCCAGCCCAACTCAGGAAGCAGGGGCAGGGGAGACCCCACAGGACACCTCAGCCCATCTTAGGAAGCAGGGGCAGGGGAGAGCCCGCTTTCCGCTTTTAAAGACATTCATAAACATAGAGGTGAGAGTGAAGCCTGAGGTCTGAGCACAGGGTCTGTCATCCATTCATCAACTCTGAACTATTTTTCAGGGTATTAAGGGCCTCAGTCAAGATGTGAATACTCTGCCGAGCATGGGATTCAAACTAATAACCTTCCGATCACAGACACAGAGGTCCAACCCAGTGAGCCACACAGCCCCCCTGCCTAAAGCATAGTTCTATTTTGAGAATGTTGGTTATAACCAGGGCTGGACTGGTCACCTGGCATCCTGGCATTTTCCCAGTGGACCGGTGGGTATGTGGGTCTGTGAGGGACCCAATGTCCGGGGCTGGATGTGAGCTGCAGTCCAGCCCTGGTCTGAGAGGCCCTTTCTGCTCTGCTAAAGTGCAAGACTGTCGCTTTGCTCCATCAGGCACTCAGAAGGCCCCCCCTCCCCCCCAGATTGCTGCCACCCTGCATGTTGATGGTGATAATTACC
>JAODJU010000095.1:3747065-3757557 GCA_026776725.1 Gnathonemus echidnorhynchus
CTTTGTGTCTCGGTCCGCCACGTTTTCCAAGAGCCCGTGTTTATAGTTGGCACTTACAGCCACTGGAAGCCAGGAGAACAGAACAACACTCACCACATCTCCCGTGTCCAAGTCACACTCGTTCATCAACAGCCCTCCACTGCTCCCCCCTTCCTCTGACACACACACTCTCTCGTACTCTAGAGGAAACAAGCTCACACACACACACACTGACACACGCACACGCTGACACACACACACACGCTGACATACACACAGACGCTCAGACACACAAACACACACACGCTGACACACACACAGACGCTCAGACACACACACACACACGCTGACACACACACAGACGCTCAGACACACAAACACACACACACACACACACGCTGACACACACACAGACGCTCAGACACACACACAGTTGCTCAGACACACACACACCTTCTTTCTCATTCACACACACACTCTCCTTCTCTGTCCATCTCCCATATTTACACACACACACACTCTCCTCTGTCGCTCTCATGTTTACACAGACACACACAATTCATCTCTAACACAAAGCCACACTTACAACCCTCCCACCCCCCGAAACACACTCACAAACTCCATGTCTTCATATCTTTATGGGGACTCTCCATTTTTATAAAATTAAGGTTATCCTTGTCGGGACTGAAAAAATGTCCCCACAAGATGACAAATTACAGGGTTTTATCACATTGTGGGGGAAGTCTGGTCCCCACAATGTCAGAATTACAAAAACACACACACAGACACAAAGGGCCACATTAACTCAAGCTTTTGTTCCCAAATAGTTACACTGAGTGGAGTTTAATGTATTTAGACTGTGTGTGTGGGGGGGGGGGGCACAAGGGCCGGACAAAGGGTGGCAGGAGGAAAAGGCGGGGGGGGGGTGACCTGAGGTCAGGAGGAGGTCAGCACCTGCCAGCTCATAGCAACGCAATCAGGTCGTGGGAGGGGCACCCAGTGAGTCATCTGTTCCCAGAATTCCCTGTTTCCCTTGCCCCCCCCCCCCCCGACTCAGACACAGTGCAAATAGACACAAACCCCACAGGTGAAAATCCATGCAGGAGGGTGTGAGGGTGCTCAAGATCAAAGGCTGAGTCCGCTAAAGGGCACAGCTGTTGGACCTAAGAGAGAGTCTCCTACCCGGGATTGGGGGGGCAAAGCTGGACCGCGTCAGGTTGAATGGGGCCCGCTGACGTTTCTGTTTGCATTTACATTTAACTGTTTAGCCAGGACTTCTACCCAAAGCGATTTCCTTTCTTATAATTATCACCATTTATACCATGGGGGTGGGGGGGGGCTCTAGGACTGTTGCACACTGGCTGACCCTGTGCTGTGACCCCACCAAGCTTGCTGTCACCTGTATGTGTGTCTCTGTGTCTCATGGAGAGCAAGATGGAGGAAAAAAAAGTCTCACAACAGAGTAGATTGTTATGGGACTTTACAGGAGAGCCCTTCCTGGGACTCAAACCAACAGCGTTCTGGTACTTCAATCATCTAATAAAAAAATAGTAGATACTTTAACCCACAGCGATTTGTATTAAACTGTATACATTCTCATTTCTTTCTTTTTTTTTTTTCTCATTTCTTTCTGAGTGTCACATTGGCTAATGCCTCCAAGTTTGAGAGTTCCAATCCCGCCTCCACTCTGTGTGGATTCCCCCAAAGTACGGGAAGATGTCTCTGCGTGAGTGCATATGCGTGCCCGGTAGCGGGCTGGCTCTCTGTCCCCCAGCCTCGTGCCCTGTCCTGCCCCTGATGGGCTCCAGGCCCCTCTCCCCCCGACAGAGAAAGGCGTCTGGGAGGTGGACAAGTAATTTATTAGCATCAAAACAGCTAACCGCACACCCCCTGGAACCGGAACCCAAACCGTGGAAACCTCAGCGCCCCAATTTAAACTTCTGGGAAAGTGTGGTCAGAAACTCACAGGAGAACCGGAGAAGAAACATTAACCCGGCACCCGGATTTCACTGTCCCCTACAGGCCATGAGTCACCCACATGCAACACGTAGAAATCTGATTGGATGAGGGGAAGATTAGGGGATACGGGAGGAGAGGTCAGTATTTGAGTGGTGGGGGGGGGGGGGGTGGCACAGTGGGCCCAGTTTCGATCTGCTGGTTAATCCACAGCCAGGTAGCATGACTAGGCAGAGGTAAGGACCACCCTACTCGACTCTCAGTAGTTAACAGTTAACTGTTCTCCCTGGTATGGGGTTTCCACGTGGGAATGCAGTCACACTCCATCCCCCCCTCCACCCCCACATGGATGGGGCATGACCATGAGTTACTGTTTGACAGCCATGCAACTCAAATGGGGGGGAGGGTGGAAACTTGGCTCAACTGTAGCTCAGCAAGTTAGGTTGTTGTGCCTTTGATCAGAAGGTTGTTGGTTCAAATCCTAACGAAAGCAGAACGGATGCACTGTTGGGACTTTAAATAAGTTGTTTAACCCCAAATTGCTCCCAGGACTGTCTGACGCTGCTTTAACAAAAATATATGGCTCTTTAGGTAAAAGCATCTGCTAAATGTGAGTGCTGGAGGTATGGACACGGTGTGTCGGAGGGGCCAGGGTCACAGATCCCCGGAGAGCTTCACCTGGATTCCAGCACCCAGGCGTGTAAAGGCATGTGTGTCAACCTGCGTGCCGGACAGATTAAAAAAAAAAGCCAGTCTAACTGGAAGGCAGTGGGTGAGAGGGCACTGGAAGACGGCACATTCTCCACAAGAAACACGCTGGACTGGAAGAGGAATGAGGAAGGTGCAGGTGCCACCGAATCGTCCCCAGTGACCCCCCTCCCCACGTCTGCACGAGGGAGATCTGGAATGATGGCTAGGGAAGGGGGTCCCAGTGTGACACAGAGCAGACTCGCAAACAGCAGGCAGATTCCCCCCAGGAGGGGGACTCAACAGGACACACCTTCCTCAGCTAGGCGCACACAGCGTTTGGCTTCTGGGGGGTGTGGGGTTGAATCCGGAAGCAGACAGTGATGTCACAGCTGCCATCAGCCCCTCTGGCAGCTCCAGGGTAAATACAGCTGGTCCGACACGGAGCGCGAGCTCTGAAAATAAACAGGACGCCGGGAAAGCGGAGCGGGAGAAGACAGCCAGGTCCCGCCCCCACGGCACGCCGGCACCAAACACCCCCGAACATCAGCAGCCCATCATGCACATCACCGTAGTACCATCACGTGCTGTTGAGTCAGACCAGGATAAGAGGATGGATGGATGGATGGATGAATGGATGAATGGATGAATGGATGGATAGAGTAAGATAGTTATGCATTTTTCATAATGAAAATTTTGTCCATCCATCCATAGTCTTCAAACCACTTGTCCTGGTCAGGGTTGTGGGAATATAAGCATTATAATTTCTGGCAATATCTCATGATATTCTTCATATTTAAACTGTATTTTAGCCTTGATCCAGACAAATTGCACGTTACGAGGAGAAAGCGGGTCCAAACCCGCGTCCAAACACCATGTTTGTGCGAAGTCCACCGGGGAGGAGGGGGAAAAAAAAAACCCAAACCACAACGTGACCAACAAATTTGTCACAAAAAAATGGCGCCACTCAAACAGGGTGTCGTTCCAGAAGAACATGCAGTGCCGCTCGCCTTCGACGTCACAAACACCGCGGTTTAATCATCTCCACAGAGGCCCTCCTTCCTCCCCGCGCAATTAGGCCCGTAGCGCTTGGTACGGTCCGGCCGCCAGGCCTCGTAAATGGGAACCAGTAACGAGGGCCGCGCCGTGCCCAGCTCTGCCGGCAATTTCAGTACATTTCCTAAAATAAAATCGCTGGCTGGTAACGCTGACAGCCTCCCCCCTCCACCCCAGTGTCCACCCTTATGATCTCAGCGCCACAGCTCACGTCACTGTGACGAGGTGTGGGGGGGGGGGCGGCGGGAGGAAAATCGGCAGCTAAAATAAGCCACGGTGTTTCCACTGGCTCGGGGAAGCCCGGAGTCTTGGTGTCGCAGGTGACCGGGCCAGGCTGGACTGGACCGCGTGTCCCCAAGCAGTGTTCCATGACTCAAGATCAACAGAAAAGAAACAAATATTAAATAAGAAGCGGGGAAAAACATTCCACGTCCAGCTGGGGCAAAATTTCCGATATAAAGGGACCTTGGCTCCCATTCCTCCACGGTGGGCGTCACACGGAAGCACGTGTGGAGAAATCCGAGGCGTTGGCATGACGGGATGGGCGAGGTAGCGGGGGGAGGGGTGCTGGGAGGGGCAGAGGCAGCCCAACGCGTACGTGATGCACTGGGCACGCGGGAGGGGGCAGGAGCAGTGACAGTTATATTTCACAGGGAGGATCTTAATGGCTCTTCATTTACTGAGCAGACGGGCAAGAATGCATCAGGGAACCAGTTTTTCATGCATTTTTTACACGTAAAATTGGGCTGAATGCATATTTTACCAAGGAAACTTTGCAAAAACATTGGCAGATACTCGCATTCCTTCAGTCTGTCATTGTGATACTGAAGACATTAGATAGTGCTGTGTGTGTGTGTGTGTGTGTGGGGGGGGGGTAATCACGAGGTGATGTTTATAAAGTGTGGCCCCCCTCCATCTCTGCACGCAAGGCCCGGAGAGGTAGCATCCGGGGGAACCGGCAAACAGCAGAAGGTTTCCGGCCCAGTGAGCCGGCACGGACCCTTGGGGCCCCAGGGGCCTTTGGGATGGGCCCTTTTCAGGAGCTTCCTTTCCAGTCGGCTGCGTGGGTGAGCGACCCAGACAGAGCCGTGAAGGTGAAGAACGACACGCCGAAAGCGTGTGACGGTGACGAGGTCCCACGGCGACCGTCCACCTGGGGGCGGAGATGATCACCACTGTGGGCCTCCAAGGGGCTTTAAAACACCATCACAAAGTCAGAGTCTTAATGAACCTAAAACAACAACGGAGATAAAAGAATAGTAACCATGACGATGATTAAGAAATAATACAATGGCAATAAACGGGATTCCTCAAAGGGATCAGGAAAATCACCAAAGCAGTGAGGTTTGTTAAAAATGTCACCGGAATGTCCTCCAGTGTCTCCCCGTGTCACGACACCGTAATCCGAAGGACGAACGCGTTTGGCAGCGTGCGGGATCGGAGCGCGGGACAGTGCTGCCGTTTCTTTTGTGTTAACAGAAACCCCAATCATTTCCTTTACTGGCAATTTGCATAACAGTACATCATAATAATAGCTTACTCAAGCAACAGTGCAGAGCTGAGAGACGCCCGGTCTGCTCTCGCTGCCCCTGAAATAACATGCAGTCCTTAAACGGATCCTGGGGCACCAGTGGCTGCGCTACTCCAGTGCACCTTATGAAATTCCCACAAGCCACAGCTGACTTTGCCAAAGTCGCTCGAGTGTCTAGCGCAGTGATCTCGTAATGAGCGGATCGAGGATCCGACCACTGCGTCAGTACAGCCGTACGGCACCAGAAGCCAGAAACGTAACCTGAACGACTCCAGTGACATATTCTGATGAATTAATGAGTAAGAGAGTCAGCTGAGAAACTTAGACACAGTAATTATATCAGTATTAGGGATGGGGGCCATGGTGACTCAGTGACTCATGGTGACTCAGTGACTCATGGTGACTCAGTGACTCAGTGACCAAGGTGGTGGTGGGTTTGAATCCGACCTCTGCATGCTTTCACCGTGTGCTGCCAGGTTCCTTTGGGTACTCTGCCCCCCCACCTGCCATGACCATAAGCAGGATGGATGGATGGATGGATGGATGGATAGATTACATAAGGGTAATGCTGTTCTGTGCATGTGGCTGGAGCAGGGAGGACTATGAAAAGACAGAGCGGACAGGCCTACACTAAGGCCAGCTGAGGTTGTGTAAAAACACCCAGATAAGTGGAGCCCACAGGGGAATGCGTCAGCTGTGCCCCCCGGATGCCCCTGGGGGCCCACACACTTTGCTCCAGCGTGACCCGTTTCTGTGCTCCTGCTTGGCACGGCGCCCCCCACAGGCTATGCCTGGGTCTCACGCTCTCAGACGCCCACAGCGCAGCCTCAGGGGACATTCAGAGGAGGATTAAGAGTTTCCGTAGCGAGTCCTCTGTCCATTCATCCTCGATGGCTGGGAAGGACCCGGACTAATAAGGTGGGGAGAGGTGTGGGGGGGTCATTTTCTCAGGGAACAGTGCCCCCACTAGCACCACACCCTCGCTGTCCCAAACGCACACACTGTCCTCACACTACCTGCCCACCCCCAGGTGTGACCTCCCATCCCCCGACTTCCGCTCCCCCCCCACCCCCTATTTCCAGTCCACTCTCCCATCCCAGCCCCACAGACAAAAAGAGAACGAAAAATAAAACAGGCATGTGACATGGCTGTTTCCTCCTCGCGTTACCGATCTCAGCCCCCCGCGGAGACTCTAAACAAATCTGTGCCTGTGATTAGAATTTCAAACAGCCCCCCCTCCCGTACACCCACACTTGGTTTCCTTTGTAAAGAGAGGCCCACGGCGGTCGGGCCCCGGGACAGGCCTGCTCCCAAACGCCCGCTGTACTGGTCCTGCTTTCTCCCGGACACGGTTTTCAGGGCGTCTCTGAGGAACTGATTCCCAGCTTACGGGAAAAAACAGGGTCTTTATCCCCGGTGTTCCGACGGATATATAGGAAGAGAGCAGACGGGCCCAACGGAGGGAGGGGGGGGGAAATATGGGAAAATATGCAGGTTTGGGGCAGCCGGGGCAGCCTGGCGGACACGTTACGCAAGAGGAAAGGAATGCTTCCGATATCCGAGACAGATAAAAGGAAATGGAGCGAGGAAAAGAATTACAAAGGCAGCATGGCAGGAGAATAACGGCCTGGCAGCCAGATCGCCTGTGTCGCCATGGCCGGGGGGGTCACCCAGCTCCCCCAGCCTTCCACACACACACACACACATACAGGTTTGTAATTATATCTTTGTGGGGACTCTCAATTCATTTCTATGGACAAAACCCTAATCCCAACGTGACGCCCTAAACCCCTACCCAGCCCTAACCTTAACCATGAGTAACCAAACAAAATACGAGACTTCTGGCATTTTTACTTTTTGCAATCACAGATCTTTGTGGAGATTGAAAAAAATGGCCCCCACAACGTCAAAATGGCAGGTTTTTATTACATTGTGGGGGATACCTGGTCCCCATAATGTAATATAAACATAACCCACACGCACACACACACATACCGAAATGCCAGACCTGCGTGGGGTTTCTCCATTGCGAATGAGCGCATTTACCTCACACTCTCAAGAGGGATGGCAGGCGGGCGGGGGTGGGGGGGGTGTGCTGGCAATGGACACATTCACAAGGGGCTGGTTTATTTTGTGAGTGCGGCACTGGGCACATTGGTGGTTAAGGATTTGGGAGGGCTTGTTTTGTACCTTTGAACGGGGGGGGAGCTTTTACAGCTCTGGTGCAATATCCAGCTGGTTATTGGCTACATAACAACAGAATGATAATGTCGAGATATAGTTCCAATGGGGTGGTGAATCTCCTCAGCTCAACTCGTGCCCAGAAGGTTGTATGTTCCGTACCCACAAGCCAATCTGCTGTGGTTGTCCTTCAGAACGGCGTCCCGAATAGACAGGGCACTCCAGGAACAAATCTGCTATGTGACGAGGTAACTTCACCAGGTGACCCAAACCCAGGTGACCCAAATCACTGGGGGCTGTGTACTGCTTCAGGAAATACACAGGCATACAGGAGGGGGGCTTTGTGGTTAGCCCAGGGCGTGGAGGTCGAATCCCATGATATGTGTGGAGTTTACAGTCCAGGGAGTCCCCCCCCGACCCCCACCTGGCATCCTGAGCTTCCCTGGAAAGGCTCCATACTCACCAAAACCCTACATGGGGTCAAGGCAGCCCTGAGCTGTGGACCCCGGTTTGACTGACAAACAGTGACAGCAGCCATCTTCAAAGCCCTGGCAGAGGGCCGGGCCCCCGCCGGCCGGCTCGGGCCCCGGGGGCCCTCTGTCGCGCCTCAATTAGGCGCTAAATTTGGCAGCGGCGCTAATTGGGAGGAAAGAATAAAGCCGATGCAGCGTTTTTACGAGCCGCCGTTCCGCCGCGCCGCCGTTAGACAGGCGAGCGTCACGGAGGAATCAGCAAAGCAAACACATCGCCCTGCAACGTCCTGGGGGGGGCAATGAGCCAGCCGCCTGGCATAACAAGGCTGGGCCTCGCCTCAAAGCAGTGTTGGGGGGGGGCCTTCGTTAGCCTGAAATGAACTGTCTGTACGGCCTGTCAGAGTCACAAGCTCGTCCCAAATGAGAAGGGCCAGTTACCATTATTATGGATACATTCATCTAACATCCACCCACCCATCCATCCAACATCTATTCATCTAACATCCACCCACCCATCCATCCAACATCTATTCATCCAACATCCACCCATCCATCCAACATCCATTCATCCAACATCCACCCATCCATCCAACATCCATCCATCCAACATCCATTCATCCAATATCCACCCATCCATCCAACATCTATTCATCTAACATCCATCCATCCATCCAACATCTATTCATCTAACATCCATCCATCCATCCAACATCTATTTATCTAACATCCATCCATCCAACATCTATTCATCTAACATCCATCCATCCATCCATCCATCCATCCATCCACTTATCCAGCACAGAGATGCAGGGCATTCCTCTTCTTTATTATTATCGTATTACTGTCACCGTTGGTCTAATGTGGAATATCTTTGATGTTACATTAAGTAGTACCCCACCCTCTGTCACCCCCCCTTAAGTGACTGATAATTGTACAGGATTTTTGTTTACTGTGTACATTTTGTTTACTGCCCTTGAGTGCAGTGTTAGTCTGTGTATTATTGTACATGGCTGGGGTAACAGTACAGCTTTTACTTGTCCTGATCTGATTACCTGATGTTGCGTCTGATGAGTGATGCTTTGCCATTTTACACGTTAAGCCCCTTTATCTGCTGTCTGCGTTATCACCACTTCCACCCTCTACGAAAGAAACACACAGCGGCGCGACATTGCATGAGGCAACACACAAATTCTCCAACTTCACCCCGATGCCAAGCCAAGAGAATTCAGGGGCGACCTGGTACCTGAACATCTAACCTCCTGGGGAATTTGGAAATCCCAGTGCGGTGGAGGTCTTTGGTCTGCTTAGGAGGATCCATCCCACACAGGAATCGCGAGCCAGGATCATGTGACCAGACAGTACAGCTCTCTCAGCGAGACATCACCTGCAAGACGCTCGAAGGGCCCAGTCAGTGCTTCAGGGTCTGAGCAGCTAAAGCTTCTCACCATAACTGTCTCTAAGCACTTAAGATCTGCCACGGGCGAAAATTAATACGAGAAACCAGTGACCACAGAGCGAGCCGGTCAAGTTGTCCCCATTAAACAGCGGGGCTGTGGGAAAGCAAGACCTCTTTGAGGATGCCCTCCTGGGGGGTCCCCACCAAACACGCCCTTCGATGCCATCTTCAGGTCAACAGTCCTCTCTTGTATGTTCCTGGTGCAAAATTGAGCCCATTTCCAGAACCTTCTGTTCAGTGGTGTTTCAAGCTCGGAGCTCTCACCCTAGCGGCCCTCAGACTACGGGAGCATGTATGTCTGATGTGGCACGTCTTGGGAAAAAGACCGGAATGTTCTATCTCAATGGGCTTTTTCTTTGCTAAGCCAGTGAGTCTCTTCTCACTGTACCTTCCAACTGGAGCATGAGGCTCACCAGCCGCCTGTCAGCCACTGCGTGTCATCACCTGATGGCCTGCAGACCTTCCGCGGTTCATCTTCCCAGAGTTCCTCTGTATGAGTCCCACCCCCAAACGCCTGTTCTTTAATCCACCCTCCTTTGTCCGGCCGATGGGCAAATCCGCTCTTGGCGTCGCCCACAGTAACGTAAGACACGCCGGGCTGTATTATAACCAGCTGCTGTTTTCAATTTACACAACGGAACGAATGAGCACAAATAAGCAAGTAAATAAATATAACAAATGGAAGTGAAAAATGATGGGGAAATTCTGGAGAGGTTCCACGCACGTGCGCGCACACACACACACACACACACAGACAACCCTGGTTCTTATATGTGCAGCATTGCATTTACAATTATCATAATGCAGGTGGCACCACAATGTCCCTCCAATCCCCCCCAGCTCAAGGCAGAGTAGCCCCAAAGACTCCTTTTTAGAGGGTATTACAGTCCCAAATGTTCCCCAGCCAGTTTGCTTCGAATAAATCCATCCATCCATCCATCCATCCAATGAAGGCACTTCAGCAAGCAGAACCTTTACCGTTACTGTTACTGTCTGCTGACACGGTAACCGAGAGCACGTCACACATGTGTACTGTCACTTGTAAACACGCCCATCTCCCCTCGCTCATCCTGTGGGTGGCGGTGTTGGAGCCGGACACCTCCTCTGTGAACGGGGCCCTTTGTTGGGGCGGCGCGCTGTGGGGGGGGGGGGGGGGGGCGGGGCCCTATGGGG
>JAODJU010000095.1:3781261-3792653 GCA_026776725.1 Gnathonemus echidnorhynchus
CCTTAACGCCAAGGAATGTGGGGGGGGGGGGGTAACCAGAAGCAAGACACCAGGCTAACGGGGTAAAGACCAGCCCGTCACAGCCTTGCTCAGTCCCAGCTGCTGCCAGTGTACTTTCCTTGCTTCTTCTCAGCCTAACAGCTTACACCCAAAGAGAAAAGCCCCCCCTCAGCCCCACAGGGAGGCTGTCCTCTCAAAGCGGCCCCCATACCCACTGAACCACAGCCGCGGAAGCTGCATTTAGGGCTCAGCAAGCTGCCTCCGTGGGGAGGGGCTGGAGACCAGGAGGTCCAGTGAGAGGAAGCTCGAGTGTCCCACTGTCACACAGGCAGGTCACACTCAGGATGTCACCTCCTTACAGCCTACAACAGCACTTCAAAATTAGTGAAAAATAAACATTATTTCAACAAACCCAGTGGATGGTTAAATGGCAAGTCACTGTTAGGTATTGCAAACGTTGAGTGTGGAGAGAGGGGTAATAAAGAAACCATTTTCTCCACATCGACCAAGGACTAAAATGACAAGCAACATTTCCACTATAAGAAAAGACATGGGCACATAAAAGCTACAGATATCATCATTCCTGCAGGTGAAACTGCCTGATGCTGTCGTCTACAGAAATATTCCTAAATTTCTCCCGCTGACACGGTCTCACTGGCTGTGATGCGGGAGCCCAAGCTCTCTTAAAATGTGATCTCGCAGAGATGTCTCGGATGATGGGAGGGAGGGTGACTGGTGGGGGTGTTTATTCACAGCTGAGTAGAGCCACTCTGGGAGGTAAGGAGCCTCACGCCTGCTGAATGACCCCCCCCAGCCCCCACGACCCGCCCGTAGCAGCCAAAGGACGGCGAAGAGAGGACGGCGCCCCCAAGGGAATTCGGAGCCACTTTACCCACCGCAGTTCTACATGACCTCTGCGTCGATTAAGTAAAAACAATATTGACTATATTTAGAAAATGTTTTTAGAGCTGAAAAAACTTTAGAGGGAAATTATATATTTATTAACATGAATATATCCTGGCCGCACACCTGCGCCCCCCGGTACCGCGACTCGCAAGTGCACCGACTGTTCGGGCTTCAGGTGCGGAGCCCCTCACCGTGACTAAAAACAGCGGTGCGAGGTGTAAACATCATAAAAGAAATACGAGTTTCAAGTCATTCAACAGCTGTATTTCTGTAACTTAATTGCGCAACTTGACTATGGACATTTTTATCAGGATTAAAACGATTTGATTTGATGACTTTTAATATTTGGCTATAGGCTACTATGCCCAATTATATGTGCTATCAGTAGAAGTTAGAATCAGAAAACAAAATAGACTATTTCAAAGAAACAACAATAAAAAGACACAAACCGTAACACTAGTAAGAAAAGGGCCAGCGTCCCTGAATGCATCTAAAAGGCGAGCTAAAGCGCGACAGCCGCACCTGGGATTAATAAAGCGCGTCGCTTCGCCGTTTCTCTGACTTATGACCGGCATCTCGGGGCTTTCATTGCGGTCTCATGTTTCCCATTAAACGCCGCACGTTCCTAGAAGTATCTCCAACAAACAACCGATTAATTAACAATAACGTGATAGTGAGAAACGTACCAGTCACCAGCCACCTCTTCGCATGATGCACATCGTTATTCCTGCGTCTTCGACATTAGGTGATATTAGGGTGTTTGTATAATCCACAGCGTGGGTATCCCGTGCGGGTATCCTAAGTATCCGCTCTCAGACAAACTGCACCCAGGACAGGGCTGCCTTTGAACCGCACATCACATGCGGAGCGCAAAGTTTTTACTTCGATATGAGGCAGCCATGTGTCATCCTGTCCGGGACTATGCCCTTTACTTTTACATGAGAAACGGTGATGTGTTTTTACATCCAGATTTGATTTAAATTTCAGATTTCATCCACAGAGTTGTCCCCCCAAAAATAAACATAGGTATAAACACTCTCCAAGACGAGCGGCAAATCCACTTTATATATTGAACTATCCGCATGCAACATCAGCTGCTCCCATAATATCCAATCATGGAAAGCTGCGGAGGTAAAATCCCACGGCACTTTCCGCAGCAGGAGTCCCCGCAGGTCCCCGGCTCCCGAGCACGCTGCAGCCGGCATTGCAGCGCCGCTTTCCAGCGCTCCGTGCGCATCGGGAAGCGGAGCTCGGCACTGAACCATCGCGCTCCCTAAGCAGCAGGACTCCTGGGCTGCCTCGTCTGACGCATCAAAGCAAAGCATTGTGGGTGTTGAAGTTAATGCTTGGAGAAACGCTCAAACCGCTCCCATAGAATAACTGTAAGTTGTACCAGAGACTCGTTCTCTGATTCTCATATACATATATTCACATATAACTTACATCTAGATTATATGATTATAATATACGACATACTTATAATGACCTAAAGTTGTACAGCAAATTTAAATAATGAATGAATATTAAATACGTGGGGTAGCCTAAATAATTTGGTAAAAATGTATCCTCGCTCTGAAGCACCTTCGCTTGCTCTTAAAGTCAACCTTATAGTCTCACGCAACCCCTTAAGGCTCATTTTTTTATTTCGGGAGTCTGCAAATTTACTAGCACGCAAAAGCAAGATGGAATCAAAACACGAAGTGGAGCGTCGGGGAGACGGAGCGGACGTTGTGGGAAAACGGCGTGAAATGGAAGGGACGGTGCTGGAAACTGGAAAGTCCAAAAATCCTTCACTGTTCACTACCAAGACGCTTGTATGCATGTGTGGAGAGTATGAGCAGTCTGTATTCTGGAACATTATATATATGGTGTGTGTGTGTGTGTGTGTGTGTGTGTATGTGTGTGTGTGCACTTGCGCGCGCGTGTGCTGCGCCCAATCCCGTGATGCACAATGAGGGATTGAATGCCAGTCGTACCCATCATAGGGTACACACACAGACGCTGGCCTACACTATGGCCGGTATGGAGATGTCAGTTCAAACTAGTGTGTGTCTGAACTAACCCACATATCACAGCGAGAACATGCAGGCTCCACATCAATATATTGCTCATACTGTTGATCTGTTAATGATGATCTGTTCAAATACACAGTAAGATGGTTTGGGATCATCGCATCCAGGGTGTACCCCTGTTCTGCACTCTGGAGCAGGGTTCCCTATAATTCCGGTCCTAAATACAACACAGTTCGCAGATTTCCCTGCTTAAAACACATTTTAATAAGCTAATTACCCGAATTAGTTGGTGTGTTTGAGCAGGGAAAGCTGTAAACTGGATTCTGGCCCTCCAGGGCCGTCACCGGGGAACCCGTCTTTAGATGAACATAAGTATAATTTTTATTTTGTCCACGTAACTCCTTAAACGGGAAAAGCATACATCTTAAATTAAAACCTTAAACCAGCATTTCCAAATTGATCATCTAACTCCCTACATGTATGTAGACCCCCTTTCTCCGGGATTTTGTGGCGACCCGCTCCGACCCAAAAGGCGCGCGTCCCCAGTACCTGGAGCGCACACTCTCCGTCAGCCACAGGTACGTGAGCGCTTTTTTATGTGTCGAGGAGAGCGCCTTAATTTAGGAGCTTTGTGCACATTGCATTGCGTGACTGGAGGCTCGGCAGGAAACACAAAGACATTGTTATCCATTATCGTTACGGAGCTGCATTCCCGTCCCGCATTCCGCAGCCATAAGCCCCGCTGCCGATTTCTTAGTTTAAGAAAAAGAGGAAAGTACGTGCATTTTATTTATTACTGGATGCATACCGATACGTTGTTTATGTTAACAAAAGAAGCTACAAAAAAACCTAACTTGTTATTGGACCTTATATTGTTTTAGGGGTCGTTCACACTATGCGCGTTGCGTTGCGCTTTTCATCAAGGCGCGTGTTCTGTGATTTGCTAGAATGACGTAGGTCTACATTGCATATAAGGCCATGTATATAATGTACGTATGATGCTCCCGCTAGTGCACTGCCGCTGCTGCACGCGCACTCCCATTGATGACGATGAAAAATGGATACAAACGCATTCCAAAGTGTTTGTATGCCTTTTTACTCCATATTTCCCCCCACATACACTAGGGACAATCATGCATTATCATAGAAATTGCCAATACAACATTACAAACGTATGAAGACGCACAAGAACGTGGACAAACGCGAGATGAAAACGCAGAAAAACGCCTGCGGGGGGTTAAACGCAGTACAACGCGTTGAGCTTTTCATTGCTGAACATACCCTAAATCCGAATTATTGGTGGCAGTTATTTTCCTTATAATGAAAGTAAATACATAGGCTATTCAGATTACCAGGCACACTTTAAGGCCTGTGTTTTATTGCAAAGCGTTTAGTGTAAAACATTAACTCCCAGTAACTTGTTTATTCTACCTTTCCCGTTGATACCGCGGTGGTATTAATTACAGGAATTATCTAAATATTTAGTTTGGAAAACACGTTACACTGGGTTGTACTTTTATCGCTGTACATTTGGTTGTAACATGTAGGAAACGCACAGCTAAAGAAACATTGCGGCGTGTAAGGGGGTTGCGGCTCGGTCCTGCAAAAAGCCCTTTCAATGAACCTTCTCGCATTGCCAGAATAATAATGGTTTTACTGGAGGTCCGCGGTGCTCGCAGTGCAGGTGTTTCCGACCCTCCGCTCCACACACCTCTCTAGACCTTACAGAATAGCTGCACCCCCCCGCCTCGGTAAATATTCACCCCCGTTCCTTCTTCGCTCTGGTCCTTGGTCATTATTTTACGTTTGTGGGGGACATTTGTTTTGTTGGTCGGCAATCAAATAAAAACCCTCCAGAAAAATAACATTTATGTAAAACATTACGGATAATGCAAACACCCCCAGATAATTTACAATTGGCCCATTATGTACTAGATTATAAGTAGGCCTACAGAGAAAAGAAGCGTTTTCCTTTTTCCTTTTTTGCGCAAGTCGACTCCATTCACCGAAACAGAAAGCGGACCAGCTCATGATGATGCTTGTTACAGTACCCGACAAAGCGCTCGCTTATGCGTCGTCCTGCGCTGTCTTCCCTCAGACTCCGCGGGTACAAGGCCCCATTCAAAGGCGACGGGAACAAACGTTTCCTTATGTGTCTCTTTAACGGCTCGGGCCAGGGCTGAGAGCCGGGCTGGGATGGGGGGGTCTGTACCAGGGCTGCAGATCACAGCTATAAATTAAATCATGCATTAAGTTCTCCTTTTTGCGCTATGTCGGCATTATGTCTGTTTTCATTACAATTTTTACAAGTAAATGTTTATTTAATTGGCTTTAATCAACACAAGGATCACTTTAAGGCAAGTTCTACTTCTGACGGTGGGAAGATTTTTTTTAAAAAACGAATTGCAGTAATTCTGTGTCTTTGAAACAGATATTGCCTGGGGAAACTTCAAAGAGACGGGGTTTTGGGGCATCCAACCCCAACATCCGAAAAGAAAATCACGGCATGCTGTTATAAAATCCCACAATTTCCTCTGTAAAAGATGGTGGGCGTTTGGTAGCAGGTCAGGCTGCAGCTGGACCCCAGACGCTTCTGAGACGGGCGGCCTGGCTTTGCCCGAATATGGGGCGAATTAAATATGAATACTGCGCGTGTGTTTTCCGACCGAGTCCTTACAGATCCCATGAGAAGAGCCACTTAGTGAGGAAACCGCATAATCAATTAGGTTGCCGAAGTACAATAACCTTGTTATTCCTAACTTTATTTAAACTAAATTACTTCCTCAGTGTTC
This sequence comes from Gnathonemus echidnorhynchus, assembly GCA_026776725.1. Lineage (NCBI taxonomy): Eukaryota > Metazoa > Chordata > Actinopteri > Osteoglossiformes > Mormyridae > Gnathonemus > Gnathonemus echidnorhynchus. Next base: position 3,786,972 of record JAODJU010000095.1, read on the forward strand.
AGTAGACGACCCCCCCCCCCCCCGATGCACAAGATACACACGCAGAAGTTGTAGTGCTGATGAAAAGTATGAACTGATCAGTCCACTTGGAATTTTTTTATTTTTTTTTTGGGGGGGGGGGGCTGTAAAATAAACATGAAATCTGTGATCACTCAGCACTGGGCATTAGCCCTTGTGTAGCACTCTGTCTGCCAATGTGTGAACTTGTGTTATTCATAAACAGGTTCCCATGCGGGTGTTGGCGCACGCCATACGTCCTGGGACCGGCTCAGCGCCGCGGGCCGTCTGCGGGTCAGCTGCAGGTCAGCTGCAGGTCTTTGCTTTCTTGCAGTTCTTTTTCATTGCAGAAACTCTGATGTTTTATTAAAGGATCAAAAACCATTTTAACCTTTTAAATCGTGGATCTTCATAAAACTCAGAAAAGTCACAGCACGACGTTCAAGAAAGTTTACAGTATATTTATGTATAAAATTGTTTTCATTTAATATACATTAAGTCTTGTTTTTCAGAGTTATAAATCGTATTCAAATCAGTCTGAGGGAAGTAATTTCTCTGCCTTGCTAATGTGTTACTTACGCTTAGACCCCCCCAGCACTAACACACAAACAATACTTTACGACAATAGTACTTTTCCAGCTGCCTTCCTTAACATGCAATCTGCCAATCAGCCAGCTGACTGACAGCTCCACCTGCCAATCACAGAAGAGGGTGGGCAGCATCATGGTGCTATAGATTAGTGGTTCATAACCGCGATCCAGTCTTTACCAAGCCTCGTGACCCTATATCAAGTACTGGTCTAAATGAACTAATTAATGCTCTGATGAAGCACTCAATCAAGGCCTATCACAGAAATCTAATTGCATGTGCCGGTGAATTTTAAATTAAATATCTGTGGTTTGACTTCTTGGATTGGATTGATTAGTGTTCATTAATCTTAAGCTAAGCAGTTGCAGACCACAGACCCATTTATACAGGTTAATTCTATGCTTGGGGCTCGGAAATCTGATCGTGGATCAGCACAGGAGCTTGCTGGTTTTATAATGCTTACTTTCCAGCTCTGCCTCGTGACCCTTTCATAAATTGTCATAAATTGTATGACTTAGTCTAGAGATTTCCATGCTATAGTTAAAACACCCAAAATATGTCTCTTTCTGTTGACTGAACAATTAGGCCCTTCATGACCTGAAGAATAGAGGTGTGTGGAATTTATAAGGCTGAAGGAGCAGTCAGGCTGTCGGCACAATGGCTGCCTTGTGCTTCCAGTGTTGATCCCAGCCATGTGTGTACAGTTTGCATATTCTCTCCCATACTCGTGTGAGTTTCCTGTGGGTGCTTGGCTGTCCTCCACAGACAGGTGGCTCAGGTGAACTGCGATACCAAACTGCCCTTAAGGGGCTTAAGGACTAATAAGGGGGTAACGTCTTCCCTGGGGAGTGCACCCCCACATAACCTGTGTGTCATTAGATAGGCTTTATTAGACCACTGTCATGCTCGCTGCATGATCAGTTCTTGAAAATGGATGGATTTTCACTATGATCATAAATTAGGTATTGGAGGGGGGAACTCAAATCTGTATAACAAATGAAATCTGGTTGGGGGGTGTTTGGTGGGGTGGTGGAGGTCGTCTTGCGGTTAAGAGACCATGATAAAAAAAATTGGACGATGAAAGGTAGCCATCTGGGATGGAATGGCGCTAGGAATTCTGGGAGTGCCATGGAAACCTGGAACACTAACATCAGTTGAGTTCTGGAGCCACATCGCCGCATGTCCTCAGCAGAGTGGGGCTTGGATATAGTTCCTGGACGACTGAGATGAGAAACAGATGCAATGGGAACTTTTTTATTTTAATGCAGGCAGGAATGTCCATTTGGTCCTCTGCCGCTCGCGTGCAGCCGGGCTTCAGCCCCAGCTCTTACTGCTATGCAGAGCGCCGGAGGGGAAGGGGGTCAGGAATGTTTTGACACATCTGTTCGTCAGCGCCGGGCTCGGAGCACATTTTCAGTGCTCTTCTGGATTCTCGGCCTTTTAAAAATAAAAATAAAAAATGAACCACAGCGGGCGCAGTGCCAGCACAGCAGAGGGCAGCTGGGGCTCGCCGGAGACCCCTGGTGGGGAGGGTGGGCTTATGGGAAGACGTCAGCATGCGTGGAGGCTGCGGGACGCTGCACGTCTGCCACGTTCCTGCAGGCACGCATCCGCGCACTTGCCAGCTACCGCCGTGCGGCCGCATAAAGACGCCATTGTTAAGTTGCGTGCGAAGCGGCAGCTCTGTACCCGGGACCCAGGCCCCAGGCCCCGCCCACCCCTAGTAACCACAGACAGAATTTTTTTCTTCCCTCTACACCTTACCCTCTCTTTGTGTTACAGGTAAGCATTTGATGTCCGCACGCAATCCCTGGAAAGTCTCCGCCTCTCTCTCTCTCTCTCTCTCTCTCGCACACACAGATGTGTATTGACATTCCTCCAGTCTGACTCAGCACCTGCAGCGAAGCCGACTGCATCCACCCAGCTACTGACTCCTCAGCTGTACGTCCCTCCCAGCAGGAAGCAAGCTGTTGAAGGATCTCTCACATCTTTAAGTAATGACACACCTCTCCACTCTCTCTCCCAGCACGAACACGCTGCTTCTGCCCTCAGACCAGCGTCGCCACATCTCACAGTCACTCCCTGCCCTGATTCACCCCCCTGCTTCTGACACGCTTCTTCCGCTCTTCCACCTTCAGTGCCATTTTGGTTTTCATAGCCACTGAGTGTGGATCCTGCAGGTCCATCAGTGTTTTTACTTGTATCGCCTTAATTACAGGATGCAGCATGACGGCGTGAGAGCTGTTTATGAGGTTTTACTGGTCAAAAGAGGTGATTTTTAGCGATGTCTTGAGGATAATAAATTAAATCTCCCCCTGGAGAGCAGTTTATTTGGGAATAGAGGCTGGGGGGGAGGGGGATGATTCATATTTTACCCAGAATCGTGCAGCTGTGGTCCTGTTTTTGCATTTCTGTTGCAGACATAATGAGGAAGAGAAATGTGCAAAGTTAGCCAAATAATAACAAGTCTGAATGCCAAGGGCACGCAGTGTACAGCTGCACGCACCCGCGATTCCATCAGAGCCCTAATTTCCCAGTTCTCATCATAGCTGGGGATGATTAGCAGTAACCACAGCTAATGCCTATCCTTAACTCAGTACATAAAGGGGGGGGGGCAGGGGGTTGGCTGGGACGCAAATCCACCAGGATCACATTATAGTCTTTGTTGGGGTCCAGGATGTACTCATCTCCTCCAGTTTCTGTGGTTAGGAGATCGCTCACTGAGCCTGATTTGGTTAAAGTTCATATTTGCCTCCTAAACAGTCTCTGAAAAATAATCCCCCCCACCCCCAGCTATGATGAAATTACAGAATGACATATGACAGTGTTAGCTTTGTCAGGCAAGCATCTGGGTTGATTCCCAGTTGACTGTGAAGCATCCAGTGCAAGAACGGCAGCACTCAGACAACCAGTTTCAGATGTTCAGTTCAGAGGTATGTTGGATAAGCATCTCTTCCAGGGTGCCTGTGTCTCCTGGCCAGGAGAGTGGCTACGGACCCCCCTCCCTTCAGGCACCTTGCTTCTGGGTGAGTCTCGCCAGTTTCCCCCAGGTTGACTCATTTGGAATCCAGAAGATCTTTCTCAGATGTGTTGATGAAAGTCTGGATCTTCTTGGTGGTGGTAACGATGGTCCAACATTTCCTGCTCTGTAAAGTAGGACTGAAACCTACTCTTGATGGTGAAGGACAGGTCCCTGGATACTCATACGCACTTCATTTTGAGGGAAGCTGCCATTGCCTTACTGATCCTAACCCCAACATCAGTGTCCGTCCTGCCTTGCTGGTTAACGATGAGAGCAAGGTTGGTGAAACGCTCCACCGTCCAGTGTGATAGGGCGGCGTTTACCCTGAAGACTTTGTTTTCCTCCGTGAATGTTAAGTCCCAGGCAGATTTTTAGCAAGGATGCTGGTCTTTTCCAATATCTGTTTTTGGGTGTGGAAGAGCAGGTCATCTGCAAAGTTGAGGACATCCAGGTGTGACCAAGACGCCCACTGGGTTCCAGTTTGCTTCTGCACTGTGGACGTCTTCATGACCCAGTCTACTGCCAGCACGAGAACAAAGGGTGACAGCAAACAGCCCTGCCTCACTCCTGTTTGTATTTAGAAGGTGTCTGTGAGTTGATTGCCATGAGCTTCCCTTGTAGGTCATCTCTGTAGGAGTTCTGGATGATGGTGGTGGTCATCTTCAGCCCCCCATAGTGTGGAACATTCAGAGGGTCTCACACTATCGAACTCACGGTCCACAACTTTTACTGTCGTCATCCAAAGCAACATCCAAGTCTGGCTAACAAAAATAACAGCAAGAGAAGTAGCAGTTCCTACTGGTTCCTAAGTGTGACATACAACAGAGCTCAGAACAGCACCAAGTGAAATCACTCCAACGCAACATTCAGGCTATTCCAGGGAGAGATGGCTCTTAGGACGCTTCTAGAAGGTTCTGTGGGATTCTGCAGAGCAGGTGTATCAGTCACCATAGACGGCAATCCCAAAGTGTGTGAAAATACGTTTAAGTGGGTATGACTCTGGTTTGAAGTCGCCCTCATCATGGTGTTTCCTTCTGATTGGCTGCTTGCATCTGCCCAGGGGCACTGACTGCATCCAGGGAGGTGAAGGGCCTGTTTGATTGGACACAGAGTGATCTGCGTGACAGAAGGAAGACTCCCTTATTTCAAACTGGGTTCGTTCTCTGCTCTTCCGGCTGTCACTGCTATGGGGACGAACAGTCCTCCTCCGAGGGGGCCAGGCTGCCTCCCCCTCTCTCGGCTCATACTATTTTTCAAAGCCCCAGGGAACCCCAGGAACAATAGCCATTGTCCTGTCAGCCAATCCCTGCCCTCACAGAGGTATTGCAGTTAATGGCCAAGGCTCCGAGGGCTTTGAATGGACCCATTGTCCTGTGTCTCCTCAGTAGGTTCACTTCTGCTCGGGCACAGTTACACATCTGCATGCAGTGTTGTTTTTTGGGGGGGGGGCAAAAGAAAAAAAATCTCCCTGTATCTGGGACAGCAGCGGTTCCCGTCGGATGCTCAGGGGCACTGCCGCACTGCATCTGGGACAGCAGCGGTTCCCGTCGGATGCTCAGGGGCACTGTCACACCTCGGCACGCTCTTATAGCACAAATGTGCGATGCAGTGCCAGAAGGTGTAGATAGGGATCCTTATTGTGCATCTTTATCAGACGCTTCTATCCAAAGCGACACATATTTCTGAGAGAGCAGGACTGGACCGTCCCTGCAGTGATTGGGGGTTAAGTGTCTCGCTCAGGAGCCCAACAGTGACATCATTCAGCTGACCCCAGCATTTGAACCTGCTACTTTCCTATGACAGGCACAGGGTCCAAGCCCACTAAGCCACACACACCCCAGGACTGGCTGAAGGGTCACTTTATTCCTTCCTGAACCACAGAGACAAGAGCTGGACTCTGGCTGTGGACCCCAAGCGCATACATCAGGTCGTTATGTCGCATTTATTCATCTGCAAATAAAACAAACTTTGAACCCATTAAGCGACAGCAGAGGATAAATATCCATGTCAGAGATAAACACCAAGTGAGAATAAAAATGAGGGACGCAACTGGCAGAGGATCCTACAATATGCAA
>JAODJU010000095.1:3865035-3889251 GCA_026776725.1 Gnathonemus echidnorhynchus
TTTCATTTACAATACAGTATTAAACTACTTTTAATATCAGCATGGAAGGAATTTATCTCAGTTCAGCTTTTTATTTATTTTACAATATATACATATTTATTTATTTTCCCATCTGACAGGCCAGGTGCAGCGAGGGGGTCGAGGTCATCTCGGGGCAGGCTGAGCCCATCCATGCCCCTCCCCTTGATGCCGGGCCTGGTTTGGGGTCATTACTGCATGGCCCCCACATCAGTTTTGGATTAAGGGTCCTCTAGAACTTTCTCTTGTAGAGCAGGATTTGTTGTTCTTTCAACGAGAAACAAATTCCTAAAGCACTATCACTCTGGCACCATGCTTGACTGTTGGTATGAGTTCCTATGGATTCGACTTTCACCGATTGATGCAAAGGCAATTTTGTCCAAAAAGTTCTACTTTAGAACGTGTCCATGTTCCAAGACTCTTAAGGATTCCTTTTGGTTTCTGGCAGACTTGAGACCAGCCTTCGTGTTCTTCAGTGAGTAGTGCTTTCCGCTTTGCCTGTCTGTCATGTAATCTATTTTTCCCACAGTGTTATTCTAACAATGAAGATGATCACTGATCTCACCCAGAACAGCCTGAGAACCCATGGATGCTGATCTACGGCTGGTCTTGTCAAAGATGGTCCTGCTAAACTCTTCCTGTGTTCGCAGGGCTGGACATTAAGCTCTCCCACTCGCCTGAGGCCTGGAATTTTTTACTGAACTAGCCAGGTTGGCTAGTAGTAAACTTCCCAAGTTCCACTGCTGTGTGTCATTAAGGAAATCTTGTATAAAATCCTAGCATGACTGTTTACATACATGATTTACTTTTAGCCTGTAGCCTGGTCATTTTCGCAGATGTGACAAAGTACCATGTTCTTTAACTACGATGACACCTACTGGCCATGCTTCCATGACCGCACGGCCTCTACGCAACAAAACGGGAAAGTCCACCAGCAAAATGAGATTTTCATGTAGCTTAATGAATATTTTACAGCACCGCTACACCTGTATATCTAATGCTAGTTTATGCATGAGGAGAAGATGTTTTTTGCTTTACTTAGCTGCGAGTTACACTCTGCTCGATATTTTGACGGCAGACTTGTTTGGTTTCTTGCTTGTTTGGCTGTCTTAATGCAACATTAAACCGGAGGATGAGTCAGAAGGTGCCGCCTGTTCCCACCCCCTTTTCATTGCCTCATGTGTCTCCCATGTGCCTGATTTAAAAAGCCCAAAATGCATTTTCCTCTGCCTTTCCCATACCCAGGAACAAAAATGATAATTCATTATGGCTGCCTCAGCCTGAAGGTCACCAAGGCGTGTGGACTGACAGGTATTTTAATTGTGGGAGCAAATTTTTAGCTTTGTTTATATTCGAGACAGGACATAGAGTTTGCACCGGATCATTTCGGAGGCCTTTAATACGAAACAAATTGCCTTTAATTGTAAAAAAATATATAATAAAAAAAAATTCTGAACAAAGCAAAACAATGACTTTTTGTGCCTCTGTCTGCATGTTCTTCCATAGGTGACTCACTTAAGCCAACCGAGACCCTGGAATAGACAATTATTCAAATGATTTTAATCTCGAATGTTAGTTTAACAAAAGGCTTGCCCCCCCCCCCCCGCAATGGACAGAACATCATTTTTTTCCAGCTGGTGATTGAGAGGAAAAAATAAAACACTGGCAACTATAAAAATGCTTAATTAGGTTTGCTGTTTTTTTATTAAGGAGAAATAACACATCAGCGATTATATAGCGGCTAAAAAGAAAGTGAGACTGATACTGTCGGTTTGGTCACTGTCATAATTACCCGGACTAACTGTCAACAGCCCTCATACATCAATAACAACCAAGGAGTCACTGCCCCCCTCCCCCAGACAAAAGGGGCTGTTCAGGGACACGTGGTGGCTGCGTTTTCACATTAAAAACATCTCTCTTTTGAAGTAGCCATCTCTCCTGACGCTCTCAGATGAGGCTGCTCACGGGACTCCCCCGCCTCACAGACTCAACCCCCCCCCCCCAAGCCAGGGCTCATGGGAGACTTCATCTGGCAAAACGGCCCTATTTTGGCTGGCGTTGTTTTATTGGTGGCCCATTGATACCTGATTCGCTGACCACTTCCAGCCCACAGGGAACACTAAAGCGGTAACCTAATCACGTATTCGGCTAACAGAGGCATTTCCAGCTCCCCGGGGCCTGTAAAAACTCCCAGCATGCACAGGGAAGAAGGAACACATGGACTGGAGCTCAGGTTTGGCCGTGCGCCACCTACAGACGTAATGGAGCTGACAGGTTAGTCCTTTAGCCATTAAAGCTGCAGTCCTGCTCTCATCCACCTTTGACGTCATTCTGGGGGGGACCAGCTCTTCCCAGGGAGCCCATAAGCCCATGTTGGGGGGGGGGGGGAAGCCCGGGAACTGGCCATAACTCCCCCCACACGAGGCCTGATGCTCCTAGGAGAGGCCTGAAAAACGGGGCCCCAGGAAGACCCAAGGTGGTGAGGAAAACTGAGAACCCCCCCCCCCCCCCCCGGGCAAATCGAGGCTGTTTTGCTTTCCTTTGATATTTCAGCCTGGGTTGTGGGTGGTCACTGAGAACGACCCCCCGCTGAACTGGGCGGCGAGGAGGCGGGCCAGCCAGCCCCGGGGGGGGAGATGTTTAGTTATGAAGACAAAAGTATTGTAACAGATGTGACCAACTGCACCTTGGAAACCAAAGTGAGGTCGGGGCTCAGGAGTCGGTGTGGGTTATCATGGGGGGGTGGAGGGGAAAAGGCGGGCCGAGCTGGGCACCCAAGAAGTGCTCAGGGAGAGAGAGAGCCCCACCCCACTTTCCTGGGACAGACCGTGTCGTTCGCACACGCCTGCACAATTCACCCGGGTTTCAGCAGATCCCATTTTTCCAGATCCGTAGGGTAAATTTTTTAAGTGAATGCAAAAAAGTAATTATGAGCTTTCCTGTATGAACACATGTTTATGATTATTTGCTGATGATCGTCCGTTCAGCGTCACCTCGGTCTGTAGTGTAACATTTCCCTCTGCATTTTAGGCGGACGCTTTAATTCCAGGTGCCTCGGCTGTCCGGTGCAGTGTTCCCTGTAGGAGGACAGAGGCAGCTTCCCTCATGGAGGATTTTCAGAATTCCGGAATCACCACGGGGATGGAGCCAACACCGGGGGGGGCTTATAACGTGGCACTGATCCTGGAGAGCACCAGCTGGTCCCCCTGGGTGGAGGAGGGCCTCGGGGCCGGGCCGCTCAGCGTGCTCATGGCTGTCCTCTACCTGGCGGTGTGCGTCCTGGGCCTGGCCGGGAACGGGCTGGTGATGGCGGCCATCCTGAAGCTGGACCGCATGAGCACGGCCACTACGGTCTACATCTTCAACCTGGCTCTGGCCGACGGGCTCTTCATGGTGGGCCTGCCCTTCGTCTCCTTCCAGTACCTCCAGGACCGCTGGCCCTTTGGGGACCTGGCGTGTCGCCTGCTGGTCCTCCTCGACGGCATCAACCAGTTCACCAGTGTCTTCTGCCTGACCGTCATGAGCGTCGACCGCTGCCTGGCCGCCGCTGACCCGGTCCGCTTCGGCCCGTGGCGCCGTCCCAGTCGGGCCAAGGTGATCAGCCTGCTGCTGTGGCCCCTGTCCCTACTGCCGGTTCTCCCCATGGCTCTCCGCTTCTCGGCCGAGGGCGGACAGTGTGGCCCGGACCCCCACGAGGCCCCCGGCTCCTGGTGGATGGTCTTCATCACCTGCGCCTTCGTCCTGGGCTTCGCGCTGCCCTTCAGCATCATGGCGGTGTCGTACGCGGTGCTGGCGCTGGCCCTGAAGGCCCGCGGGGCCCCGGGCCCCGGTGGGCAGCCGCCCGAGAGCCAGGCCACCCGCATGGTGGCGTCGGTGGCTGTAGTGTTTGCCATCTGCTGGCTTCCCTTCTACGCTGTCAACTTCTACGCCCTGCACCACAGTGACACCGGACTGGCCTTCGATGGCATCTTCCGTGCTGCCGTCCTGCTGTCCTACGCGTGGAGCTGCACCAACCCCGTCCTGTACGCCTGCTTCTCCGACACCTTCAGGAGGCATTTTTGCACCCTGCTGTGCCGGGATGGCCGACCGTCGACTTGCGATGCCAACACCGAAGCCTTCGACCTGTGCGATGAGGCCAGAACGGGCCAGCCCAGTCCCGTGTAGCCAGCCGCTGTGTGAGGAAGCATCTCCAGTTCATAATTCCAGAGATTAATCATTCCGATAGCTTTCATTTAAATATGTGCCTTTGAAAAACTACGCAAGATAAAAGTCGTAACGCTATTGCTACAACGACGGGCATAAAGATCAGTTTGTGAGCGGACTAGATAAAGCAGCCTTATTTCGTTTTGCCGTCTGTAATTCGTCTTTTCTTCTCGCGCTGCAGCACACAGGCGCCGCACTTCATTAATCGCTCCGCCGTGTCTCAATCTGCAGAACGGCGATCAATTACCGGATACGAGAAACGTAATGCAGACCCTAGATATGGCTATTAGGAGGCAACAAACGACACGCTTTCGGTGTGTCTGGGAAATGCTCGCGTAATGAGTATTTTTCTGCGAGTTGGTTTTTCAGGGAATGCAGGGACATGCAGATGAGATCCCTGTTTTAACGGGCTTTAACGCGGCTTTAACCGCAGAGAAATTAAAGTAACTGAGTTGGAACCTAAGATTTATAAAATGGGATAGTGATGAAATTAAATATTACACACAGCATCGTATTAGGGGGTCCTGATTAATACAATCGAATTGTAGATGATGTGGTTTGATAACGTATTAATAAACATAAGCCAAAGTGAATGCATTTACCCAAAATATTAATCAGGAAAAGTTTATTCCTGTTAATAACTTTTTGTTTTGAAACAAACGGAAGAAATCAAAGTCCGTGACGTGTTTGTGAACAGGGCACCGAGGACTCCCCAGTCAAATCCCAGGTGCTTTTAACTTTTACCGGCCGAAGGTCATTCAGTACCTCAGCTACAATAAATAAAGGGAGCTTGGGTGGGTCGCATTTTCATGGGCTGGCGGAGGAGCCCCCCCCCTCCCCGTGCCGCCGAGGCGAGTCCAGGCGATGCGCGACGCCGTAATTGCGGACCGCGGGGACGCGCCGCTCTGTAACCTCTCTTACTTTGGCTCGGGACTGTCGCCAGCACGGCTGCAGACGTAAATCTTTCTCTGTGGGATGATATATATATTTTTTTTTCTTCCGATTACACAGCTCAGGCACTCTAATAGGCATGTGCAGGAGTCAGTAGCCTTTTTTAAATGAAAAAACATCTAATCTCCCACCACGTCAGGTTTCTCAACGTTATGTTCGCCTAACTTGTACACTTAATCTCAAACGATTTACATTGCTTAATGATTTGTCCGGGTCTATCCCCTTTTGTCTGCCATCTCTGGCCTTTGATGCGGGGCCTTTTTTATATGGGTTCAGCTCTTTTGATCACGATGGTAACTTTCGGGGTGATTCTGTGGTGGCAGGGGGCAACGTGCACGGCTAAAGACTCAAGGACATGGGCACATAATCTGGCGGTACCTGGTTAGCTTTTCTGTAAAATAAAAATGAAAAACAGCAGCAAATGAGCTACATGTGAATAATCGCGGTTTTGATGTCACTTATTTCTACTCAACTCCCCTGACAGCGTCAGTCCATAACCACCTTATTTAGATGAAAGCTGAGAGTACGGATAATAATCTCGTGGTGATCACAGCGCCACGTCAACGGCTTTTAAAACCAGCGACAGGCACCGAGAGACTAATGCAACATAGAACAGAGGCAAAACGTGTCGACAGCCATTACTTGCAGATCTTTCTTTCTAATGCGACTTTTTATACCGCAAATAAATGAAAGGGAAGTGCGCGTGAGGAGGTGAGAAAATGATCCCGACGTCTCTAACGAAGTACGGAAACCAAGCAACCGCGCGATCAAAAGAGCGCCATCTCTCTCCATTTTAGCGGCCATAGAGAACAAGCATGATCTTTAACTCAGATCATCTCCTGTTGCCTCAGGTTTTTTATTCCGTTTTACGCAGCTGGGTGCCTGATGTATTTCAGGGATAGTGGCATTTGTGGTGTTTTATTTTCCACTTATCTCAGTTGACATGCAGCACAGCAACTTTCATTCCGGGTGAAGGCATTAGTATGGTTTGCAGTTTTCACCTTTAATCAATATACCTTTTCCATCCATTTCCTGTAACTGCTTGTCCCATTCAGGGTCGTGGGGTAAGAACAACCAGCCCATCGCCAAGGTACATTCACTCCTCTAGACAATTTGCAACTCCAATTAACCTCAGCCTGTTGTTGGACTGGGGGACGGACAAGAGCAATGGAGGAAACCTCACAATGACACAGGCAGAACATGCAAACTCCACACACAGAGCCATGGCAGAGACTCGAACCCAGTTGCCAGAGGTGTGACACAACAGCGCTAAGCACTGCACCACTGGCAGTATATCTTTTACCATCTATTAAATTAGTGAATCAACAAATCGGCAATTGAGCATTCACCAACAAACATAATTTCCCAATCTGTTTCATGCTTATCCTTCACTACCTAGTTTAAATCACCTTTAACCATCAGGTGATAACCATTACCTCATCCTGATAACCCATTACCTCATCGAGACTCAGGTAATATGACCCATCCCACCTACCAACAGCTCCCACACTGACAGACTTTGTGCAATCACGAGCTACAAATGATGTATGTTAATGGCAGAAGTTTATGGCTCGAAAAAGAATGAGATAATCCCATAGGCAGCCAAAGGAGCAATTTTACTGTAAATGTAGAGGACATTATGGTGAACCATTGTATCAGAAATGCTTCGATGATTTTTTAAGTGACTGAATTTTTTGTTTAGTGAAGCATTTTGAAATAATGGGAAAGTAAAAAAAGATAATCAAACCCACTCACTCATCATGCCCATGAGAGATGTTGTGCCTGTGAGCAGATGGTTTCTGGTTCGAATCCTGTGGTTAACTGAGTGATTTCACTGTTTGAATCTTGATCAAGGCCCTTAACCCTTGTTTGCTCCAACGATTGGCTTACATCACTTTCTCAATTATGTCTTTGGGATAAAAAGTGAAAATGATTAGTTGTCATCACTGACACACCAAAGCTAAATGTGGCCTCTGCATTTAACCCATATGTGACATAACAGGGGGCAGCTAATTCAGTACCCAGGTAGCAGAGCTTGGGGGTGGTACCTTACAGGTCAGGGATTCAAACCAACAGCCTTTCGATTACCAGTGCACTTCCCTAACCATATGAAGTGCGGGATAGGATAGGCACACATCTCTGTGTTCAGGCATAATGCCGACAGCGAGGGTCCTACGGCCAGCATGTGGGGATGTGTGCTTCACCCTCCCGGTGCAGAAGCCAGCCATGCTCCATCCACTCTGCACCGGGAACCGCAGCCCACAGAGTCAACAGACCCCAGGAAGCAGGTTCACCGCAGACGGGACGCCATTTGAGTTGCACTTAACCCACAAAGCAAGACATATACAGATGTTCAGTGGGTCGTGTCCCTTAGAGTGTGCGCTTTGGAATGGGGTCAATCCCTTTCAAAACCTTTTAAAACACATACAAGCCACACAGACCTCCAGTGACAGGCGGACCATGAGGCACAGCCGCCCAGCTAAGGTAAGTCTAAACAGGCGCATTGGAAAAGGCCTCTTAAAGGAACAGAACTGAGGCTCTTTTAACAGTAAGCTGAGAATCTCTTACCATCTCAGCATTATTCTGTTGTGGAAATGTATAATCTGGGCACTTCTATATCTATGTTTTATGGGAAGCTGTTTGCTCTAGCCTTTCTGTATCTATGTTTTCTTGCTGCTGTGGAAAGAGAGAGAGGGTGACTAAATGGGCCTGTTCTGGGTTCTGGGTGGGGGGGGGCATGAAGATGTTCTTCATTCTTGCTCCTCCCGTCATCCTGGTGATGGAGCTGGGACACTGGGGAAAAATATGTGAGTGGGTGTAACAGTCCTGCCCCACTAGTAGTTGGGGGGGGGGGGGGTGTCTAATAAATGGCTCATGTAGACCCCTACCCCCTTCAGAGGTGACCAGAACACTGATGTATGCGTCCAAGGTCACAGCAGCTTGGTATTTACCTGAGAACAGGTGTGGCTCATCGGAGGCCGGGTAGGATAGAAAACCTACTGGAGGGTAGCTGTCCAGGAGCGGAGCTGGAGATACCTGCCGTAAGGTAAGCTCTCGCTGGAGATACCTGCTGTATGGTAAGCTCTCGCTGGAGATACCTGCCGTAAGGTAAGCTCTCACTGGAGATACCTGCCGTAAGGTAAGCTCTCACTGGAGATACCTGCTGTAATCCTCACACGAGACAGGGGACACCATAGGTAGGGCGCCATGCTGACACATTTAATCACACTGCAGGCAATTTACAGACACTGATTCTTCTAAAGTGCATGTACCTGAGAGAGGACCTTGGGGAAGCCCATGCAGACACGGGGAGAAAATGGAAACCCCTTCCGTCACAGATCCAGAGTAGGACTCGAACCCAAAACCCAGCGGGAGGAGGCCTCACGTCTGAGTTCTTAGCCTTAGCGCTAAACATTCCTCCGTCTGGATGTGGAAGCCTCTGATTGTCAGAAAAATCACGTGACGACGGCACAGCCATGGGAGACCGGCGCAGCGCCTGCGACGCCTTGCAAATGAGTCGCATCGCATGCGACCTTGATGATAATCTACAGCCACATGCTGGCGAGGTCTGCAAATCAAGGGTGATTGGCATTACACTTTTTCACTGATTTGTGCGATTGTTCAGCTGTTTTAATTTACATCTCAGGAATTCCTGTTATTAAGGAAGAATGTGCATTTATTTGCATTAAATTATGAGTGCTGTTCAGTATTTAGAGCATATTATGTTGTACCTAAAACCATCCAACTTCTAACTACTTATCCTACATTTTGGTTGCACCTATGCTTTTGGGAAGCACCCCCCAGGTCAGGGTGATGGGGGACTCATGCACACGCTACAAGGATTTTGGGAACGGAGTTGCCCTCCCTGTCAGTTCTTCAGCTGGTGATATGGGGAGAACACGCACGCAGCGTTCGTGGGTTTTCATTCAATCTCATTAAAATCAGATACCCCCCCCCCCCCCCATAAATTTTTAGTGATGCTCCTGTTTTGAAACCAGTTACAGTTCTTTGTAAATTAATATCGAAACGTGTACATAGAATGTTAACAGTCAGTCTTCGATGTAATAATTCTATGTCTTGTTCTAAAATGACTCTTTGGGGGTCTACAGCTGAAGCTGGCTCAGGATGCGTCATCCATTGCATCATTTACTGGAAATTCATTATAAGCACAGCCTAGCCTCATTAAGGCTTGGTGACAGCCTTATGCTTGCGATGATCTGCCGCACTTATTGATCGGTTTGGGTAAAATTATAAATATCCGCCCTTTTTACATTTGGTCTATATAACATTAACTTTTCTGTGACAGTCATTTGCAAGAAAAAATGTAATTAAATAAATCTATGGGTATCGTGCCAACGGAGCTGTTGCTCAAACTTTACTACACATTCAGTCTAGGATTAGGACGACTGAAGATCCGGTGTCGCGGAACTGGACCGCGTGGATCAGTCACCCTTCCGTCTCGAGGCTGCGTCCTTGTCGCTGCTGCGGTGATTCGCTCCTATACGCGCTTTAGCAGACCTTGCCTTGACTTTCCTAATGACTCTCAACTTTCATTCCTCTTAGAAACAAAACAAACAAAACAGTATGTCAGACTACACATATTGTAATTTATAAGAGAAATGTTTTTAGTCCAAGCTGAAACGAAGTGGAAAAAAGTAAACATCTAGACATTCTGTACAATTTATAGGAGAAAGCATTTTGAAAAATTTAATAAGTTGCCGTACTTCCATATTTAAGTCCTTTGGGACATCTAAGCGAGATTATAGTTTGCAGAGTTCTGTCTCTAAGCTGTTAAGTTTAACGTTGGTTTTGGAAATGCAGTGTCCGTATAGACGACACGTCTTTGGCGTAATTTTCATTGATTTGATGCGCAAACATTTCAAAGAAGTGAAACAGTAGCATGCAGGTTTTATGCAAAGCTTATTCGTCGAAAAGAAATTGCGATCATTTTACATTGTAAGGCATTATATCAACCCCTAGAACAAGAACCTACGCCCTTGAATCCCTGAGAAGACTATTGAGTTAATCAAAGCTGCGCCGGTGGGAACTAGATTTAGGAAAGTTGGGTATCAATGCTGACCTCCAAAACGCCCCGGCTTCATAGGCACTGAGCCGCGGAGTCACGAAGCATCCGGCGGCGAGGATACGATCGGACAGCGGATCTCCAGCTCCAGATCCCCCATCTGCTTAAAGAGCAAATGGAAATATCACCAGGGACCACGCAGCTCTCTCGCCCCTTATAACTGTAGGCAGTGTTTTTGAGTACAAGCAGAAGACCGTGGATCAGACCGATCGCGCCAGCAGTACTTGTCTGCGTGTTGATGACTGCATAGCCTCTCTGTCATAAGCGACCTGCAGGCTCACGGTTCGTTTGCGGGCTGCATGGGTAGACGACCGCAGATCCACCGGGCAGCATGCGGGCCTCCATCTGGATTTTTCCCGTGGATACACAGCAGCGTTGATCAACTTTTACCAAGTATATGTCTCTCAAAGCGGGCTTGGACTGCCGTTAAAGTTTTATTATAACTGAAGGTAAGGCGTCCAATAATCTTTCCTGTTAAATTAGCTTATTCTGTCTAAAAATAAATGCGATATTCATGTATGACAATAATTGGTTAATACTGAAACTGGTTTATTTGGACATTCGTCAGTTTGCTTAATTTATAATTTCTTTATTTGGTGCACGTAAACTCGATTTGCAACAATGTTTTAATGTAGTATAATATGTTCAGTTTGGGGAATCTATACGATATATCTTATGCCGTCTCACGTTTAGTCTAGCCACTGTCAGTGTCGTTAGGCTAATTATAATTTTACTCCATTTATTTGTTGCCAAGAAACTGCAGATGCCACATTCTTCTGTCATGCGGTAATTGCGGCGATTCTTGCTTAATCTCTAAATAAAATTATACGTTGAACCTTAAAAAAGCCGTACAACGACAAAAGTTAGAACTTAGAATCCTTTCATGCTCTAGAAATTACGACTGAGACGTTTAAAATATGTCCCACCGCAAACCTTTGCTGTAAAATAGAAAAATTATATGGAAAAATAGACGCCAAAATCCAACCTGTGATCGACTGTTTGTAAATCTGCGTCTTGGGTCTGCATTTAGTCCTGAGACAGGATTAAATATGTGCATTTTTATGGATTTATATGTTTAGACGGGGACGCAATACACTAGTTTTAAACTGGGCATAGGATCTCCATAATCCGTAGTATTACTTGACCAAAGTGCAGTTTTAAGTAGATCGTGTTATCGATCCGGTCGTGTTATGGTTCGTGTTCGTTAGATTTTGCGTGATCACGGGGCGTCTCTAAAGTTTCAGACGCTCGACGATCCATCATTTTTTATCTTTTAAACAAACGACTTGGTATCATGCTCATCAAATTTTTAAAACCATCCCAATAAACCTCCGCACACCCAGTGAACTGCTTGCGATGGGTTAGAATGTATGTACATCCATCCATCCATCCATCCATCCACCGTGAGGAAAGCAGCGGCGCACCTCGGATAGAACTGCACTGTTATATGGGTTTCCATTGGGAACAAAATTCACGCATTCTCTGGTGTTCCTCTGCAATAAAAAAATAATAATAACCATAATAAACGCTGTAATATAAAAGCTATTTTTCTGAGCCAACAGCTGTCATTACATTTTATTATTGGAAAATGTTATATGAGAAAGATACGTCTTTATAGTTCCGTCCTGTGTTCCTGCGAGTGGGGGACCTGAGATTAGGGACGTTGCGATGTATCGTCCCTGTACTCACTGACAAGCTTAAAACATGATCCCTTAGAGATTTATGCCTTCTTGTATAAAAAAACAACAGAAATTCACATGCGTCGTGCCAAAAGGAGTGTTTTTGTTCGCCTTCTGCACAAAGCGCGTGAAGACCCGCTTGTAGGCTACGTTAATGCATATTTATTTGCTTGTGCAGAAACGGGGAAAGCATCCGCTCCAGTACAAACAGGCTTCGCTGTTCATTTACACCGGTCCTGTTTCAACAGTAGGCGCTAGAGAAATATTTGCCCTGTCCAGCGCCGCCGGAGCGCATCTCCGGTCCAAACGGAGCCGAACCGGCGGATCTCACACCGCCTCATCCAGGGCTTCTCTGCGGTCCATTATTAAGACGTGGAAAGCCTCCATACACGAATTTATCTTTGCTCTGTTGTAACGGTAAAGACAGAAAAAAACAACATTTCTGGAAACTTAACAATATTGTCACGAATTTAACGATGAGCGGATTTAAATGAATATAAAAGTCTTCTTGTTCATCCCGAAAAAAGGTGTTTATGAATTATGGATCAACTGTTTATGAGTAACAAACCAGAGGAACGTAGGAATGTTTATATATTGGCTCTATTACGAAAGATAAAGATTCATCGTTGTAAAGTTAAATGAACGCTGGTGATTGCTCACTGCATTTCGGAGTCCATCGCGATTTAAATTAATGCATTTGGGTAAAAAAAAAAAAAAAAAAAAAGTAGAAAAGGGGGCTTTCGGGTGCCCCTCGCGACACTTCACGAGACACCCGGTCATTAATAAACACTGACGCGACCCGCAGCTTATTTCTTCATTAACTTGCACGTGCACCGGCTACTGGAGGCCGCTGTGACTCCATGAGGAAACGAAAGGACTTCAATAGGATCAATTACATACTGAAAGCTGTCATCGGAATGGCGTGAAACATCAACAGGCGGTAGGCGGGTGCGTGGAACTGCAGGCACAGCGAGACCCGAGAAGCTGCTAAATGTCCGTCAAGCTGCGACGTACAGGTTTGTTAGCATCTAAAACGTGAGCAAAACATGGACACAAACTTCGAACACTGACCTGACTGAACTTCCAAAACGAAGGACCTGATTTTACTGATCAAAAAAAAAAAAAAAAAAAAAGCTCAGTTACACAAGTTCAGAGGCAGAAAGGATAAATATCCATCCATACATTTTTCACACCGGTTGTCCTACGTGAGGTCAAGGGAGTCCGGAGCCAGTCCTGGAACCTTCAGGTTCAAGGCAAGGAATAACTCAGGATTGGGCGCCAACCCACCACAGGGATGAATAACCAAAATTGTGGAATAATATAGGAACTTAGAGGAAGTAGCATGATTTTTAAGAGGAATATAAGAAAGTGTGAACTTTCTGGGGACATCATCAAAGATTTAGGGATCATACTCTGTATGTTATAAAGTTTATATGTAAAAACATCTGCAGTTTTGTTTTTGCACTCAAAAAATCAAGAGTGTCCCAGTATGTCTGTGGTTCTCATGGCTGTTGTGTAGCTCAGTGGGTTTGGGATCTATGTCCATATCTGGAAGATTGTGGGTTCAAATCTCATGATTGGCAGAATAGCCACAGATAGCATCATTGGACCCTTGACCCCAGTTGGCCCAGAGATGTGGTCTGACCCTGTCCTCTGCTCATTACTTGCACATTGCTTTGGGCAAAAGTGTCTGCTCAATAAAGCGATGTACACCACTTAATGGGGACCTGTGGACAAGCACCTGAGAGACTAGGTCACCATCTGCCAGGCCTGCAGCCCTCCTGTTTCATTCTGTGCGGTGGGTCGTGTTTCCTATAGTGTGAGGTCAGCCTCTGGGTAAAAAACAAAGCAGCCTAAATGATGATGTCTTTGAGTCATCCTAGTGATGTCGAACATACCCAAGGTCATGTGATGTACCTGGCTATCTTTTTGAAAGTAATTGGGGGGAGTATGTTGTTTTCACTACAAACAGACATCACTGAGATGCCAGCAACCTTCTATTAAAGGAAGGGGTGTGATATTAAACATCTGTATTAAAACTATATTTTGTTCAGATGCCTTGTGAAGTTGGACATTCTCGTTAATTAAAGGAAAACCCCTGATCTCACTTTCCTGTTTTCTAGAAGCTACACCAAGCAACATGGCAACCGCCTGAGACAACGATGGATTCGTGGAGCCTGCTGCCCCCCCCACCCAACCTGTCCGAGCCCCTAATGTATGACACCTTCTTTCTGGGGAACGATTCGGACACAGGACCCCGGAACGGTACCTCGGGGGGGGGTCGACACACCTTTGACAAGACCGGTACCGCGGTAATCACCTTCCTGTACTTTGCCGTTTGCACCATGGGGCTCTGCGGAAATGCCCTGGTCATCTACGTCATCCTTCGCTATGCCAAGATGAAGACGGTCACCAACATCTACATCCTGAACCTGGCTGTGGCCGACGTCCTGTGCATGCTCAGCCTGCCCTTCATCGCCATCCAGCTGGCGCTGGTCCATTGGCCCTTCGGCGGGGCCCTGTGCCGGGTCGTCATGACCGTGGACTCGCTCAACCAGTTCACCAGCATCTTCTGCTTGACGGTGATGAGCATCGACCGCTACCTGGCCGTGGTGCACCCCATAACGTCCACCAGGTGGAGGAAGCCCCGCGTGGCCAAGATGATCAACTTGGCTGTGTGGGGGGTGTCGCTGCTCGTCAACCTGCCCGTTGTCATCTACAGCAGCTTGATGACGACCAAGGACGACGCTCACTTCTGCACCATTGTCTGGCCTGAGCCGCAGGAAGCGTACTACACAGCGTTCATCTTCTACACCTTCCTCCTGGGCTTCTTCCTGCCGCTCGCAGTCATCTGCATGTGTTACCTGCTGATCATCATCAAGGTCAAGTCCTCTGGGATCCGGGTGGGCTCCTCGAAGAGGAAGCGATCGGAGCGCAAGGTGACACGCATGGTCTCCATCGTGGTGGCCGTGTTCGTGCTCTGCTGGCTGCCCTTCTACATCTTCAACGTCACCTCGGTGACGGGCACCATCAGCACCACGCCAGCACTGAAGAGCATCTTCGACTTCGTGGTGGTGCTGGGCTACACCAACAGCTGCGCCAACCCAGTCCTCTACGCCTTCCTGTCGGACAACTTCAAGAAGAGCTTCCAGAACGTTCTCTGCCTGAGGAGGTCGGGTGGCCTGGACGAGATGGAGCGCAGTGACAGCCGGGTGGATAGGACCCGCGGGGTCAATGAGAGCGGCCCTGAGATGCAGAACACATTGCTTAATGGGGACCTGCAGACCAGCATCTGAGAAGGACGTCCCTGTCAACCAGGGCTGATGCTCTCTCATCTTCACAGGCCAAAATGTTTTCTGGGGAAGGCACACTTCCTTTAGTGAAGACCTGCTGCCTCTGGGAAAATATGGGGTCTCAGACCTAAGTAAACAACTCCTAAAGTTTTGGGAACCCCCTTCTCCCATCTGACGTGTCTGAAGTCTGTTTCAAAAAGGGTTCCAGCAGAGTGACTTGTTTTATTTTTGAGCTTGACAAAAACAAATACAAAAAATAATTCATAGGCAAGAAAATGCTGCTTCTTTTTCCGGGGGCTGATACTAACAGCTCTCGGACTGTGAGATCGCTGCATGAAGGCACTCGAGCTGAACTGGGCGCAGGACGGGACGTCCACAGACGGTGGAGAAGCGCCGTCCCTTTGATGGGTTTCCTGTCAACTGCTGCCAACTTTTACTCTTTTTCACGCACCGAGCAGAACGTGCTGCTGCCCCTTCAGTGTTACCTGCATTTCGATTTTAGTGGAAAATTATATGTCTGAATAAATTTCACGTATATGCTTTTTGCATATCCTCCTGCAACATTAGATAAGTCTTACCGAAATTGTTTTGACATAAACCTTTTTCGTGGTCCTGGTTTCAACTGAAGCCTTTTTAAAGGTTCTCTTTTCGATGCAGGGCATGTTCAGGATCTTCATTATGCTGC
This sequence comes from Gnathonemus echidnorhynchus, assembly GCA_026776725.1. Taxonomy (NCBI): domain Eukaryota; kingdom Metazoa; phylum Chordata; class Actinopteri; order Osteoglossiformes; family Mormyridae; genus Gnathonemus; species Gnathonemus echidnorhynchus. The sequence continues at coordinate 3,880,948 of JAODJU010000095.1, forward strand.
AAGTTTTTGCAATTTCTCCAAGGTCCTGATTTTCATGTAAGGTTTCTTCACAGAATTGGATTTTTTTGTGTGTCTGGCTTGTAAAATCAGCTTCGGTCGTCGTTCTTCTGCTACCTATCGAGTAATCTGAGCGGATGTGTGTTTAGATCGCGCCCTCTATTAATTCAGCTTTTTCTGTGCCTGCTTCCGGACACGCCAGGGCTGCTCCCCCAACACAGAAACCCCTTCACTGTTCTTCCCCCATTTCCTTCGTCAGGTCCTCATCCTCTTTGGAAGCTGTCATTCTCCATCTGCAACCTGAAAGCAGAAGACGTATATTACAATTACCTTTCCATCTCTCGGTCTCTCACTTCAACTCACGTGGGACTTCCTGTTTTGTTTGCATCTGGGGAAACATTTACTGCTAATTATGCATCGCCTGATAAAAACAGCACTAATCACTTGCCTTATTAATGTTTTTTGTTCTTTTTTGTCCAGGTGGTATTTATTCATTCGGAAATAAAGCTGTGGAGATGTTATTTTATTCTTTTTTTCCCCTGAGGGGGGGCCTAAACACAGGCTCATTGCCTTGGGGGGTCTGATTCACAGAAGACAATTGATGGGACACACAAAAAGAACAAAATGTCAGTCTGTATGCCTCCGTTCATGGTGACGGTCGTTAAAAAGCAGGGCGTCAACAATCACGCCTCCTTCTGGCAGTTTTCTTTGCGCTGACGTTTGGAGACCTGCTGCTACCCGGGAGACCGTCAAAGGCCTGCGGCACAGCAGGGCGACGGCGCGACACAGCGCCGCATCGTGATACGCCCGTTTACCTGTCACTTTCACAGCGAAACTGACGTAGACCAATAACTGAGCGTTAGCTAAAGAGACCCGCCCACTTAAGAACCGTGAAAGATGAGCACCATGTTTGCTAGCAGACTATGGGAAGGGAGTGTTAGCGCCTGTTATAGCTGTTTGTCTGGTGATCCGGGGGGGGGCGTTGTCTTTATGAGGGCAACATTCCAGTCAATGGACTAGACCTGACGAGTCGATGGACGATACTGTATTGCCACACCTTTGTTTGACCATAGAGTGACATCCCGTAAGGAAGGGGCCATGCGTTAAATGTGCAGTGTGTACAAGTTACCAGGAGTGGGAAGGGGGTTACATGCTGGTCTGGAGGGGTCACATGCGGTGCAGTGTTTTGCCTGAAAATGCCCCCCCCCGCCCCACATGTTCATTCTTGTAACTGGGGTAGCACCAGCTGAGGAATCCAGTCCAATGCCAGTACCTACGGGGAGGAAGCAGTGTGGTTGAAGGATATGTTGCGATGCAGACTTACAGTTCACCTGTGTGCGTGGCCGGGATGCTTGAGTGTTACACATGTAACATATTAATACCATGGTGTGGGTCAGGCGTGTGTGGGGGGCGTACACGCTTCCTGCACATGTACAAATTTATTCATTCAATGATGTCAAATGAAAATGGCATGATGCCAGCCCGCGGTGGGACCCCTGTTTTCTTTCCTGTCTTTATCGCCGAGCTGAGCCAATCACGGCCTTCGGAGAGATGGCATGTTGTCACGACGACGGCGGGCTGCCTGTCAGCCACTGCGTTCTGTCACTTCTCGCCGTGTAGCTGTGACATACAGCTGCCCCCCCCCGGACAAGAAAACCACGCTACGGGTGTGCGCCTGCCCCTTTAAGCTCGCCGTGGAAAAACAGCCACCTCTGAGAAACTACAGACAGACAGGTCTCCATGCTGTCATTCTCCACGATAGTGTTTTTCTGACGTTTTGTGCCCTGTCCTTCAGCAGATTGCAGAAGATGCCACGTGTTACTAAAGCTGCTTTCTGAGGAAAACAGAGACTTGGGAAGTAGCCGCACCGACAGCGTCATAATGCTATAGGAGGAGTTACCAGCTATTGGCTTCATGCTTTTCTCATGTACAGTGCTGTGCAAAAGTCTGCGGCAGCCAAAGAAAACAATGTATAAATGATCTTCATGTTTGCGTGAAACTATGATATTATGTCTGTCCAGGTGTGTCAGCTTAGCCCTTTCAAGGCGTCTCCTAAAGTGTTTGCGGCAACAATCCAATACACCCATGTGTTTTTTACCTCGACCACGAGCCTTAAATGTCTAATCAATACCTCATTGAGTTATTTAACTAATTAAATTGATTAATCAGTTGAGCTGGTAGTGAAATTTAGCGAATATATGGAATGGCTGGGGTGCCCCTGAGGAGAGGTTTGGGAGCTGAAGTGATGTTCATCTAGTCGTCCAACTAGGTGTCAGCGACTTTTCGGAGAACAGAAAAATCCTCGTTAGTAAATTGCATATGTTTTAATGTTAAATTGTGTATTTTTCTGAGCAAATATACACTTAGCACCCAGATAAATAGCATTGAACATTTTCTTTGACTGCCTAAGACTTTTGCACAGTGCTGTATGTTCCTGGATGAGTTCACAGTGACCCTAACCATACCCCCCCCCCCCCCACCACCACCACCCCCTGCGGTAGGCAGGGCACAGGGAGATATGGGAAAATGAGAGTCACAAGTTCATCTGGGAGGACACTGACGGATTCCCAAAACAAGCCCACTAGAACATAGGCTTCCATGCATGCAACAGCGCCACCTGCTGATCTAAGACTGTTATTTTATCAGAGAGGCCCGGAAGATGTCTAGCTTGTCAACATATCCTACATTTCCATAGCGCAGCTCAACATATCCTCCCCATGGAAGCTCCCCACCCTTCATCCCTCACATGTTGTACCTTCGTGGCTTTGTTTCCTTGGAGATTATTGGCGGGGGGGGGGATTGCAAATGGGCTGACAGCTATGGGGGATGGAAGGGAGGCAAGGGGGCCTCCAGGGGGGCTGAGGTAGAGCGTCTGAAGAAACACACAATCACACACGGTGTTAAATATGAAGTCAAACTATAAACTGTACAGTTCACATGTATTATTTATGATGTGTTACAGTGATATGAATAGATGTATATCTTATAAAGTCACTACATACGAAAAAAAAAAAAACCAAAAGCATATTCTTTCTTGCCAGCACACATATTGTATAATGTCAACAAACAGTAATGATATTCTTTATGGTGTGTGAGATTATCTCTTTCAGCTGCATATTTCTAATGTATAACTTGTGTTTAAATATTATATAAAATTAATTCAAATATTGAATGATTCACATTATTTGTTTTTTTTTTTTATTATTGTTTAGGATTTGTTAATTTATTATATATTGTGTGTGTTGTTTCAGCACTCATGCATATCTAAAGGTGTTAATTGGCATCCTGAAACGGGACAGAGTCATTATCACCCTGGCCTTGAAATTGCATTTAGGTCGTTGGTAAACCCAACAATTTTAAAATGTTCCATTGACTGTATTTAGTAGTTTTATTGCCCTTACGATTTCTATGCTTTAATAAGGTGCCCCCAAAAACAATTATTTAAGAAAGCAACTGAAGTATTATTAGCTTTGATATGATTGGAATGCTGTTGTGATATATTAGACTTTTGAAGAGGAAGGTGGTATTTACCACTGTACCAAATACAGCGTTTCCTCCTCCGCTGTTTAATGAGATTTCCCTTTACTGAGTCACGATCGCTCACTTCTAAACTTTATTGCCATCTACTGGCGAAATGAAGTGCACGCACTTTCGTTTTAACCGTTTTAGATGTATGGTGAGTACAAATAACTGAACAATAAACCGCTGGGTAGTAAAAAAAAATCATGTTGGACTACATTTTTATTGACCTAGCCTAGACGGATAGGAGCAAAAATTATGACGCTCCACCCTTAGACATGACAAAGCTATTTGTACTTGAATCGTGATTGCGAAGATTTTGTAAATAAACTTTCAATTGGCGAAGATTTTAGACATACACACTGATCATACAGGGAGTTTCTGGATATAAAGTCTACTTTCTGGCATAACTAATATAACGCAATTTCTTTCAGGCTTGCAACACTTTTGCAGGATCATGCCACGGGTTGTGAATAAACCTCGAATCAACGCTGCTGCCCTTGCGCTAAATGATTCCCAGTGTTATGTATTTTTAAGACGGTCTTCATATTCATCCGGCAAAATAAACTGGTGTATCTCTTTATCATGTGCCCGCACAAAGACTCCAATCAACTGCTTTTATGTCCAACAGCAATGAAACTTAGAATAAATCAAACATTTTATTAAAAATGCAATTTTCACTGAGCACAATGCACCAAACTGCCCTCTTACACTGATATTCCTTTGCCGTACCCTCTATGTCCTGTTTAGTCCTGTTTATGACGTCCTGTAGGGGGCAGCAGCCGCAGCTGGACCCAGGTCACATACCCAACCGCTGCAGGTATTTCCACGGCTAATTAAAGCCCAATGTGTTTATTTAATTCGCATCACGTGCAGCCGAGGTTAGCCTATTGACCGCAGTTACGTCTGCGATATCCAGGGCTCTCATGTGAATGTCGCCTGTATCAAAATCATCAATTAACGCCTGTACAACACGTTAGGTTATGTGACACCTTGGGTTTGACGTGCGTTAAATTTTCTCGATTTGAGCCCGTGGTCGCAGTCCAGCAGAAGCAGGATGCAGTTAAAGTGAAAGAGAAATGTACAGAATCATTTGTTTTGCATGAAAATTGACTAAGCGCGCGTTTCTGTTCGGTCTATTCTGAGCGTTAGTAGGTTTCTGTAGATTTCTCTGAGGTATAAGCAGGCGCGGCTTCCTACCAGAAGTCTGCTTTCGCGTGGCAGTAAGCGGGGACATCTGCTGCTTTCTTCGAGAGTTTTTTTTTTTTTTTCTTGTCTGTCTTTTTGCCCATTTTCAGTTAAATGACTCGGCAAAGAAAAAAAATCCATCAAGTTTCTGTGTATACATTCTGTATATAGCAGGGAGTAGGCTGTATTATTTTTGCATATATACCTACAGTATATGAGCTGCATAAATGTAAGCACGGAGGCCTATACAATGTATGTACAGGTATTAAATATATAAGGATTTTAATATCATGAAAAGTCTTTACCACAGGGTTTGTGGGGTATTATTTATATGTGTTGAGTAGTTCTCGTAAAAATGGACATTTCCATCTGCTTTAGTGCATGTAAGACACACTCGCGCTTATTTGAGTTTTTGTGTATTTTGAGTATGAGTCAGACTCAAATACTCAGACGTGGACTCATGACAGCTGGATTCATTCTCAGGCCAGCGTTTACGTTAACGTCGGCCACATCAATATTTGCCTGCTGATTCAAGTAATGGTATTTCCAGCTTTGCTAAGGAGTAACAATTAAACATGGCCTCTCTGTGTCATCTCTCGAACAGAACGTGATATGAGTAGGTATGAAATGAGTAGGTGTAAAAAGATTTCACATGTCTGACTGTCAGTGATGTCACGGCGAACTCACCACCTTTACCTCTGAAGTGGATTCTGATAAGGGGGGCTGAGGATGCAGTGAGTGCAGTGAGTGCAGTGAGATGGGTGTGCCCCCCCCCCCCCCCAGTCGCCACGAAGCCGCCAGGCACTGGGGTCCCCATGCACATGCGACGGCTGAATGATTACACCCCTCCCCCGGTGGGTCTGAACTCCCCAGTGCCCAAGTGCAGCTGGCTGTAGGTCTCACCCACAGCCCCCCACCCCCACCTTAGGGAAGCTGCAGAAGAGCAGAATGTAATAGATGTATGCCTACAGCCTAACAACAGGGGAGGGGGGACATGAGTTATATCAGTCTTCCCAATATAGCTTCCAGCACTCAAAATTGATTAATCATAACATGGCAACTACATATAGGCCCAAAAACTGTTCAAAATGTTACAGTTTTACGTACAAAGTTGGTGTTTAAAGGCATCTATAAGCATTTTCTAAAATGCTAGAACAGGAAACCTTTCTGCCCTACACTGTCAGAAAAAGTACCAGTTTGTACCTTAGAGGGTAAAACTCCTTGTCACTGGGTCTGTACCCTGAGAGGTTGGCCATTTGTACCCTGGCTGTATGTATCTTAAGGAATTGAAATGAACTCTGGGCACATTTTAGTCCCACTGACGGTGCATTAATGTTGTTTGTACCTTGGGGTACAGGGTTGTACCCTTTTTTCTGACGGTGTAAAAAGTGAAACACAGTAACTATGCTGACACTGAAACCGAGAAAAAAAGTACTTCAAAGCTTTTTGACCCTCCACCCCTAAGTGTGTAGGTAAGTAGATGGTAGTGATTTCTTGGAAACTGAGTGTAGCTGAATTACGATATTTTCTCACAAGATAAATCAGCCTAAGAGGCTGGATTTCATGCAAACTCAATTTTGATTAAAAAAATAGGCAGTTGCTGTGTTATGTAGCAAACTTTAAAGGTCAGTAAGTCCAGAAAGTCCAAAAGCAGAGGATAAGGGGATTTTTTTAAGAGTTAAGACAAGGTCAAGTCACGGACCTTCTGAAGCTCTTGGGCTAGTTATAGACATCGGAGACAGACAGGGGATTTGGACCATCCAGGCCTGTCCTGAACAGCAGAGCAAAGGGCATGGTGACTGCAGAAACTGATGCCTCATGGTACCCATCCATCCATCCATTTGCATTCCAGTAAATGGGCATGTTGATCAAATGTCGAAGTCTACTGCAGACCAGGAGCTAAGAGGTGATGGTCACACAAAAAACCATACACATCCAGCACATAAATACAAAAATAATAACATTCCTAGATGCGAAAGGGAACAAAATATACGAATCAAAGTAGATCCATCGCCTTCCTTATGGCCCATGTTGGCGTCTTAATAACAATGTTATCTGTATGACTAACTTAATGGCGACCTTTGTGAATGTGATCATATTGGAATACGATAGATTGTTAAGGTGGGAAAAAATCGGTATTATCTATACGTGTTAGTTATTTAAAGATGGGCTGTTGTAATAATACAGGTCAGAAGAACTATCCATCTCACCTGACCTATCTAAAACGAAGCCAACATTGCTTAAATTAGTTCTAAGTTCCAAACTAAAGAAAGTAAAAAAATGCCGATTAATCGCAATTAGGGCCGCGTGCGGGAGGGGGTGTTCAGGGGAGGTACCAGGAAACGCGGTGAGTAACATTAGGCAAAGCGCCCTGCTCGCCCCCCTTAAATACGCCATGCGAGCTGTTGCGCGCGGCACCGCAGCACCGTTTCGGGCAGGTTCGGGATCCCCTCTTTGCAGGTAAGACTGGCCACCCTCCGACTGTCATGCAAAAACATGGGTGTGTTATTTATCTGTCAAATATTAATAGGTTACATTGGCCTATTTGTGAAGGCTGGTTTGCGACTTTTTAAAAAAATATCCGGGTCAGGGGCAAGAAATGCATAGCGAATCCGTAAAAAAGACACTAGAAAAGACACGCAGATAAACAAGACACCACAAAAGCGGCGTAGCACGTTGTTTCAGGGATGAGAGTGCGCGATCACGGACCCAAATGCCTGCACGACCAGAGCTTCCAGCTCGCACGTTACCGTGGTCTGATGGTGCGGGCGCGCCGCCGCGGCTCCTGTGCGCTCGTGTCCCCGCGTCCCGGCAGGCGTGTGCGTGTTAATGCGACTTTTTGAAGTTTTTAAATACAACTCCGCATATTACGTCTAGATTCCGCATATGATTTTCATGACATAAGTTTTCATCATCCTTGTTATTTAGTAGTATTTAGTCTGTATTGGATGACAGAATATCGACTGTTTATAATAAAGAAAATCATGATGAATCCAGTCTACAACAATATAACTGGGAGGGTGGAACTTAAAAATGTTTGCTAGGCTACTAACCAACTGGACTAGTTAAGTAAAATCCTGGTTTAATCTTGGTTCTGCTGGCAGAAGGTTACACTGAGCAGGAGGTTGCTTCCAGGTTCTAAGACAGCAGCACACAAGAATAAGGTGAAGCAGGAGACACTGGGAACGACCAGAAACCAGTCAGGTAAAGGGCAGAAGCAACATTCTAATACCAGAGATGACCGTTAATTTATCCGACAGTTTCTCATGAATCGCAGGATGACATCAGGTGACGTTCAAAAGGAATGGGAAACATTAAGTGCAGGTATGAAGTGCACTGCTGCGACAGTTCATATTAGGCTCCTAGAAGCAGGACTGAAGTCCCATGAAGCAAGGGAGAAGCTCTTCATTAATGGGAAAAACAGGGAAGAGCCAGGCTTGAGTTTGCAAAAAAAAAAAAAAATTATTCACAGCTGCACACCCATAAACTGAGAAATGAGTGGAACAAAAAATTGTGCTGTGGTCACACACACACACACACACACACACACAAGTTGGTCTTCCTATCTAAATGGGGACCGTCCATTCATTTCTATGGGAA
>JAODJU010000095.1:3909132-3928670 GCA_026776725.1 Gnathonemus echidnorhynchus
GTGGGTGGGTGACTGACAGACAGACAGACAGACAGGCAGACAGACAGACACCGTCATTCACAGGTGGGGGGGCACTCAGCCACAGCCCCAAGCACACACACAGAGCTGCGGCAAAGCCCTCCCACCCCCCCGGAGCAGATAAGTGATGTAACAGGAGCACAATCAGCCTCATGCCTCATTACTACCCATAAAGGCGGAGGGGGATCCCGCTGGTGGCCGAAGGGGGCGTCGCCCTCGCAGCCTGGCGACTGCCCAGACACACTTCAGCAAACGGAACACGGAACCGTGGGGGGGGGGGGGTACCTCAGGGAGTTTCTTAGTGTGTGTCTGGTGTTGTGCGGACAGAGCCACTCCCAAACATCGATCCCGAAAGGCGCGGTTCTGAAGCCAGAGGACGGAGCCTCGCTGTCATCTGAGAAATGTTCAGGACTCGTTTTGTGACACCCCGCCGAGGGTGTGAGCCGCCATGAAAGGCCGTCGCCATGCGGCGCTGCTCATTCGGCGAATCGCTAATAAATAAACCCCCCCCCAAACACATACCCAGACTTACACCCCCCGACTGCAGAGAGGCCCTCATGTAACCCTTATAAGATACAAAAGATCGGTTTCCTGAAATTGGACCAAATCAAATGACAATGGCAGCGTTTCTATGACAACAGTGCGCTTGATCTGTAGACACAGCAGGGTGCAGTCGGGTGCGATGCTCAGGCTGCGCAGACAGACAAGGGGTGCAAACGAAACCGTGCAGCTGGCCCCTCCCACGCAGCTGGACCCAGGTGCGGCTAATCATTGGCAGAGACTGCCTGCCCAACACCTGCCACCTCTGACAGTCTCAACACCCTAGCTACTCGACCCCCCCCAGCTGCCCCCCTGGGCCCCCACGGCTGCACCCGTCTACCCCTTACAGAACCACGGCACAGGACACAATCTGACAGTGTTCCCAGCCTCCTCAGGTCAAGGACGAACAATCGTTTATTATTTATTATAGCACTTATTTAACTGCCCTCGGCTGCAGCACTCAAACCCGAACCCGCTTACCCCGAATAGCGAACACAAAAATAAACAGAAAGAGGAGGGCAAGGGCGGTGTCAAGAACGGGGTGCTGTGGTCTCTGAAATGCTGCCATTGTCGCAGCAATGGAAAGGAGGACAGGGACCAACTAAAGGACCAGAGCTATGGGCGGGGCCTGAGAGGATCCGCATGTGGCATAATACCAGCACAGCTATAATGACAAGCAGGCCCAGCCCAATCTATACCCCCAATGACACCCCACCCCTGTCCCCCAACCACCGCAGCAGCTCGCTCCCAGAATGCACCACCAGGTGAACTGCAGGTACTGCAAGAACGCATACTGGAGCATGCTGAAATTCGCCACTGCACCGCTCAGGCCAAAAGGAGGGAAATAATATCCACAAACCCCCCAAAATCCACATTTTAAGAAAAACAACGATTCCGGCATATCCACGTGCCCCGTGGGCCTCCGGAGTCAGCGAGTATGTCCGGGATTCCCCTGCCCATGGCTCACCCAGAACCGCCAACCCCACCCTGCGTCGTGTCCCACCACAAGACCAGTGAGAAAAATAAAAGAATCCAACAGCATTGTGGGTCGGGGCTAAACCACGGTAATCCCGTCTCATAACAATGGCAGCGTTTTAAAGAGGCTTTTTCTGTCTAGCCCGCACACAAAGGCCTGGATTCCGGAATGCGGCTCAGGGCTCCAACACGGAGACAGGCTGCCGGCTGCGACGGAGAGGCGCAGTCATGTCCCAGGAGGGGGCGCTAGGCTCACCACCAGAGGGAATAAAGAATAGGCGAGTTACTACAGCTAAATATTCACCAAAATATGAATGATAAAAAATTAACCCCAAGGGAGGGGTTATTTTGGTGCTCTGTGGTGGTGGTGGTGGGGGGGGGGGTGTTGTTTCACATAAAACAAATACAATTGGCCTCATCGTAGCGGTCTCCCTGGGATACCAGCAGGATCTGACCAGCATGCACCCACACAAATGCAACCGTTTCACCATCATGCTCTCCTCCCTGGCAACTTAATGGTCACAGTTACACTGGTGCCCCCCCCCCTCGCCCCCAGTGACCTGGTTCTGTTGCGCAGCACTGCCGCAGTGGTCGTGCACCCAGAGGAGAAGGAACCAGACATAACTGGGAGCCGGTCGAGCAGAGAAACCAGACCCGACTGGTGACCTGGCGAAGTGGACAGGCTCCACCTGCGGTCACCTGCATGGTGACACCACTCCGGTGACAGAAAACGCCTCAGCACTCCATATCATAGGCCTGCGGGGGGGCGATGGTGCTTCACAGGAGCCTTTTAAATCAGAAGATTGCCATTTAAAAGACCAAACCATCTCCAATGCCCTTAACAGGAATAAGAGCCAGCTGTACAAAACGTAAAAGGCCACATGGATTTAAAAACATCACTTGACCGGTAAATCATTACAGAACTGACCCCCAGCAGCACGGCAGGTCGTGTAACTTTCCGGTAAAGAGCCCCCACCAGCACAATGTTACCGAAGGCCGATTCATACGCAGTCAGCTGAAGATGATGATATGAGAGGCTCTCTGGATCTCTCACAAAGCCCGGCACATATTACTGCCTAGAGCATCAACCAGGCCCCTCAGCCTTTGTCAGACATCCTCGGTTATGCACCAATACAGGAACACGGCAGAGATAATGGTGAACTGGTGCATCACCAATTAAAATAGGTGGCACAAAGGAACATGTCGTTCCTTACACGAGAAAAGGGTAAATAAATGCGTAATAAAGAATAGATCCAGGATCGATGGCAGAGAATCACTAAACCAACAGGTAACGGAAGCTATCATGAAAACGCGGATCGCGAGTAGGTGGTGAGAGTGTGGGGAAACGGGAAAGGCAGATTTAATGGTGGGTGCGAGAAAAATGAAACGGGACAAACTATGCTGTCAGTAACAACCGTCTGGGTAGAGACAGAGTCGTAAAGCACTGCGGAACCCGTCCGTACGGTGAGCTCATCGTCCTTTCGGGAGATTAGCAGGGTGTAGTCCGTGTGACCCGATACCGCTGGTGCTTGAAATAAATAATAATACTACTAATAATAATGATAATAATAATGAATACAAAAAGCCGACAGTGTCGAACAGCTGCAGATTATATATTACAGTCGTTACAGCTTAAGTACAGATCATCGCGTATTGTCTAATACGGGGGCGGCGATGACAGCAGACTGAGTGATGAAATTTATAATGCATAAAAGTGTGTAGAGGGCCTGGGTGGCGGGCGCGGGCACGACCACGGGAGCGCGCTTCTCGCCGCCAATCAAACGGTCGGGACCCGGGACTGGAGCAGGCGCCCGGCCGCACTTACGGTCAGACGGTAAACAATGAAACCGAAACTAAACCGTCTCGCCTGCTGGAAAGTGGGGAAAACGCCGCAGAAAACAGGTGACCGCGTGAACTGGTATGCAACACTGGCTGGTCACCTCACCTCCAGCGCACAGCGCCGGGCGTCCGCGCCACAGGACGGGGCCGGGCCAGCCGGCAGGGCACCGCGGGAAGGGGGTGCTGGTCCATGCATTTCGACTCCCAGCATACAACAAAGCCAAATGCTGTCCGTCTCAGCACCCCTCGCAAGTGCCAATCCCCCGCACCCGCCCACCGCCACCCAATTTTACTACCAACGTGTCTACAGCGGATACAAACACAACAAGGATAACGGGACGCCTGGATGGTGCGTCTGGGTCACGCTGACACGCCGCTTGTCACCCAGAGCGCGATCAAGCCACCTTCTCATTCACGCCCCCACCCCGTACCGGCCCCCAATTTTTTAATCGCCAGCGTCTCTCAACGGACGCTCAGTGCAGCACTGCAGCGCAGCGTCTCTCAGCATGTCCGAGGCTGATATTTCATTGCACGCACACCAAAGGTCCATCGCCTTAATGTCTGTGCGGCTCTAGGTGGCCGCCGCCGCCGATGCTGCGGATGTAACTGCCCTGCAGTAGCTCCTGGATCTGCGTGAAGGTAGCTGGTCGTGTGGTTTGGTGTCTTGTTGTTTTTTTGTTACCTTGCGTTTCCTGGTTTCGGCAGTCCCGCTCCACACAAAGCACTGGTATATGACCCGCAGGTTCTGCTTCCAGTTCTCCACCTTAAAGCCGCTCACGTGGGCGCAGCCGGCCGGACTCATGACGGGAGCGACATGCAACGTTTTCAAAAAGACGCGATCAAACGTGCCTGGGGGGAAACCAGAGGCTTTTTTTCACACGGCCAGATACGCTCCGATTTAGCCAGCGCAGCCGCTAGCCCCGGAGCCAGGCGGCGTAGGATCCATGCAGGGCTAACATCAAGCTAACTGGCCCGTTGCTGTCTGTAGTGGCTGCGCGCCCCCTCCCCTCACTTATGCCCCCAGTTGCCTTATACCACTGGCTCCTTTACTCGAGAATTGTCCAAGACTCCTACTCCCGATTCTTTTAATGGTCGGCAATAGGTTTTAACAGAACCACGGCGAGCGTCGACAAGCCCCACCTTTCGCCTGTCTTGGTAGGCCGAGGCAGAGTGGGCGCTCGTGGCCCATAGGCCCACGCGAGTGTCATTTCCCGTAAAGAACCCGCCTTCCACGCTATAAACTTAGATGCGATTGGCTCTCCCAGACGCTGTTTTTCATTACAAGGCGGAACTGTTAGTCTGAACGCTCCAATTGGTTATATAATAAACGCGAGACGAGCTCTTTTATATGTCTTTGGTAGTGCCATTCAAAGAAAAAAAAGTTTCCGCCCTCTCACACTAAGTTCCTAGTCAGTGGGGAGCTATTAATCGTTGATTATTTTGGCGTGCAGCTCACAACCTGATACGCTTAACAAACTTAAACTTAAAGTGTTTGCGTTACTCTTTAACAGCTTTTGGTTTTCAGTACCACCCCAAACACCTCGTCTGTACAATCCTCCTACGCCACCGCACGTAAATTGACGCCACTTCCGGTTCTAATTTACGCAGTCCTCGCATGGCGTTTCATTTTTGCAGCGAACTATTCGTACGCGACGAGCTCTGATTGTTTAAAATCCGAGCATCGACCCACGCCTCCGATGGGCCCATAACAGTTAACGTGTTCTAGGGCTGCTGGTAAGAATGCAGGCACATCACAAAAGTCAAATTAGGTACAGCGGCCCATCTGAGATGCAGAAAGATGTCCAACGAAATGTTCCCGACGTCCTTCTTTACCACACAAATAGTAAAATAACAGTAAGAAAATCACGATTTATACGTATACTCTTATACACTATCTTATGTACCTGGCCGTGTAAGGCAAGCAATGTTCCAGTATTAACATGCTAAAATCTAAGTGTAATATAACTTAGCAACGCCGCACTGCTATTCAAAACTTATTTCCTCCCAGTCTTATTACAGGGTTGTTCATCCAGCCCCAAGGTTAAGGTTCCTTTGCATGTACTGACTCTCATTTAACCCCCCATGAAAGTAAATTATTTGTACTCTTTCAACATTTCTCACATCTAATAATTTAAATACTGCACTAAGACATACAAAACACTAAATTCCTGAAAACACTTTAATAATTCAGACATAAAAATGTGGCGAAATGTAAAATATGCTCTAATTAACGCAGCTAGCATCCCTAAACGGTCAGTTGAGACCCTCAGCAATTTAAATTTCTTTTTTGGCGCATTTCTTACACCCTCCGGTTCTCAGTCTGATTAATAAACATCTTTACACGCAAAACCACGGGCGACCCCTAGAGGCTCAAAGAAAATCTGTTCTGCCCTGGCAAAAGCATCTTCGTCATCTTTGGTAGGAGCGAATCTCCCTACTTAAGATGCTCTTGAGTTATTTTGGAAATTCACATACAGACCACCGTAGCGTTTTCATACTATTCATCTTCACTGATTAGACACCTAGTAAGTGAAATATACCAACAAAAATAAAGTGAAAAACATTTTCACCAATTATTTTTGAACAAATAAGTCCAGTTTTTTATTTTCGTATTTTATGGCAATGAGGCCTCCATCTGAACATTGATAAATAAAACACTGACAAACTTTGTTTAGTTTTCCTCGAGACATTGTGTGACTTTGTGTTTTCTTGAACAACGTCCAGGCTCAACAGAACTTCCCTCCTTTTAAAAACGGTCTTCTTACAAGAATCTGAACTGAGACTGCGTTTCCTCCAAAAAACCAAAGCAAAAAAAAAAATGAAACGAAAATCAAACCAACGAAAAACCCTCAAGAGTAGCTTGATGTCTTGCTTCCGACGTCGTCCTCTTGCGATCCCATACTCTGCGATGGGAAACATGGGGTGGGAATTATGGTCTGTATCACTCAGGCTCTCAGCACAATGACAAAAACGAGAACAGAACGAACAAGCCAAAAGCATCATAGGACCGAACAAGGGAACAGGACAGGTAACGAGGGATGAGTGACAGTGTTCAGCTAACTGAAACCAGGGGAGGGTACACTAGTAGGTGGTGTCCATAACCTTTGTCTGACTATCCCACTGTTTCCCAGCCCGGTCCTCAGGGACCCACAGGTGGTCCACATTTTTGCTCCCTGCCAGACAGTCCACATTTTTGCTCCCTGACAGACAGTCCAAATTTTTGCTCCCTGACAGACAGTCCACATTTTTGCACCCTGCCAGACAGTCCACATTTTTGCTCCCTGACAGACAGTCCACATTTTTGCTCCCTGAGAGACAGTCCACATTTTTGCACCCTGCTAGCTCCCAAAACAAGGACTGTCTGTGGATCCGCAAGGATCAGACTGGGAAACACCCTAAAAAGCATCTATTATCCTTGAATAAGCCATATATATATATATATATATATATATATATATATATATATAAAGATCTGAAACAGGTTTAGATCAACAGATTTAGACTGGGAGACTTGCCATCCATTCACAGGTCTGTTATTCTTTTTCCTGGTCTCTGTCTTATACGGATGCTCCTCGATTTACAATGGTTTGACTTCACGATGGTGCAAGAGCGATGCACATTCAATAGTCATCAGACTTTGAATTTCGATCTGTTCCCAGGCTGGCGATATCCCGAACGATATTTTCTACTGATACCGGGCGACGGCAGCGTCCCTGTGGCCATGTTTCCAATCTCTGTTGCCATCGTGGGTGTAAACATCTCATACAATGTTTAACAGGGTTTCGCGCTGTGTTTTTTCTCTTTTTACCCAAATAAACAAGTATTCATTTAATTAGTACTCAACTACTGTTATTTATGTAGTTAAAATGATTTACTTGCTTATTCAGTGAAAGTACTAGGAGTGTAACGGTGCATGTATTTGTACCGAAAAGTTTCAGAACGGGTCATTCGGTTTGGTACGCATATGTAGCAGATGCAGAACCTTCCTGTGCTTGTGTGTTTCCCCCGAGCGACATTCGGAAAGGGGCGGATGAAGCCGCGGCGCTACACGAGCGCGTACGTCCTAATGCCAAGCTGGACGTTGTTAATGTGAATACAAGTACAGTGCAGGTATTTTTTAAATGCTGCACCATAACGGGTAATTAATTTGTTTTGCTTTGTTTTTTAGACGATATTTGTGTTGTGCAGTTCTAATATGAAGCTGAAAGCTGCAAATGTGAATACAGTACAGATCAGGTAAGTTAATTTTCTAAATGTGCACCTTAATGGATATTTATTTTATTTTTATTTACTTGAGGGAATATTTATTCTGATTTACTTTCAAGTAATTTGAGTTTATTAGTAGGTTGCATCAATATTGACAAAGACTTTTTATTTAAGAAAACCAGCCATATTCTGTTCAGTAAACTACTGTTTAATAAAGAAAAAAAAAGAGGCATTTAGTTTTGTTTCCTATACCCTGCTGTACCGAAAACGTACCAAACCGTGATTTTTGTGTACCTTTACACCCCAAATTACTTACTTAATTTATCATATTTATTTCAATGTATTTATTTATTGCTATTTGTTTGTTTATCAATCATATCTGATATCATATTCATACTTGGCTTACGACGAGCTGATCAGCGCGTAACCCCATCGTAGACTGAATAGTACATGTGTATTATATATAATAATGTTAGCTTAGGTTTGTGGACGTCACCTAGTAAATGACTGTAGAGTGACGCCCGCTAGACTTGGGTTAATCAATCAAAATATTAACAGCCTCTACTCTTAGTCATGGTCTACAAAAATAAAAATAATTTTAAAATCCTCTAGGCAAAAGCAAGAGTTTAACTCTTAGAATATAAAAATAAGTGAATGGAGTTGCTTAGAAATGTAACTGATTTCTTAGAAGGGCACATGTGCTGAGGATCTACATGTAGCCCGTTCTATTCTGCCGTTTTCACTGAATTAAGTTCACCGTAAAGCTCTCCGTTCAGGGGCAACCAGAGCATGGTCACTTTCCAGGATCTGAAGCTGCCGTTTCTGCTGCAAAAGCCTGCTTCTGCAGGACGAACCCCCAGCCATCTGGGCCAAACAGCTCACCTTCTGGACAAACTGCGGGTTTACAGTGATCTCCTGATCCATGGCTTTTAGCTTCTCATCCAGCTGTATACACTTCAGCATCTGTGTGGACAGGGAGGCGGGAAGGGAGGGAAATGGGGAGGAGGGAGGCAGACGGAGGAGGGAGGGAGACAAGCAGGCCGGGAGACAGGGAGGCAGACGGCGGAGGGAAGGAGGGAGACAGGGAGGCAGATGAAGGAGGGAAGGAAGGATACAGACAGGCCGGGAGGGAGACATGGAGGGAGGGAGGCCGGGTGTTTTGTTTTGATGAAGATCCATCCAAGCAGGAGAGAAAAAAAAAAAACACACAGAGCAGACAAAGGGAAGAAAAATCTATCATTATCAATTATCCTATAACAAAGATTATTAACAGAGCGGCTGTTTCCAAGGAGATCTTACACACAAAGATATAACCCTTATATATAAGGCTTATAATTGCTGAGGCCTGCCTGTGCTTCTCCCAAACATGACATCACTTCTTTTAGGGGGAAAACAAACCAAATGAGTATTTCTAAGAGCCCAGCCTGCTAGCAGTCGACATGCAAAATCTACACAGACACCATCTGAGCTGCTTCTATAGTCTGTCGTGGCCCTTAGGAAAACCAGCTACATACACCCCCCCCGACCCCCCCCCCCCCCCATATGTGTATGTACTCATTCTGCTGCAGTTCTGACTAAGAGCTAGAGGACAGATTAGTAGCTACATCCTGGAATTCTGTAATATATCCCCCTCCCTGCCAATCACTTTTGTGCATTACACTCATGGCATCGCATTCCTGGTTCTATTCTAAAAACAAACGTAAAGACAAAACCGGCATCACTCATTTTCAGTAAGAGAGATTCTCAGAGATAAGTTATGAATCAGGACCCAGGTCTGAAGCAGAAAACCAATCAGGACCCAGGTCTGAAGCAGAAAACCAATCAGGACCCAGGTCTGAAGCAGCAAACCAATCAGGACCCAGGTCTGAAGCAGCAAACCAACCAGGACCCAGAGGTTGGGTCAAATAACATTTTTAAAACTACCAAATTTATTTTTAGAAGATGTTCCAGACATTTATTTGCGAACAGACTCACCTCTTGGTCAATTTTATGGAGCATCGCCGGGTTATTGTATTTTTCGGGGTTGTCATGGAAGCAGACCATACCATCTTTCTGGTTTATACTGGCGTAGATCTCACCATCTTCAATCTAAAAGAAAAGGGGGGGGGGATTAGGAGGGAGAAACAATGATAAATCAATGAGGACAGCCTGTCCCCACAGATTCCACATAAAAACACTCCAGTTACTCCAGGACAGCTTACACTGTCCCCAAGTGCAAAGTGACAGAATTACCATTGAAGAGTTTTCTGTTAGATATGAAGATTAGCTTTTCAAAAGATAAAAAATTATTATAAGCAGATCAGGGTGAACAGAAAGATAATTCTAATCTGCACAATCGCCATGGTATCTCCCTCATCCGTCATACCAACCCAACAGAGTTACTGCAGAGACGGTCAGGCGACCGGTCCCAGTGCAGGTCGCGTCCCCTAGACACTCACCATGTGCAGCACATACTCCTCCGCTTCCTGGGGGCCCGACAGCTGCACTCGACTCGCCATGTCTTGCAAGGATAGCGTTAAGAAGGTCTGTATGGGGGAGGGAATCGACAAGTGACCGGTTACCTTCAGTTTGTTACCAAAATCACCAACCAAAGAGCAAGATGAGTATCTCTTGATATTTAAGAGATCAAATGAGTCTCTCAGCAAATCCAGACTGCCTGCAATCAGCAGAGATGCAATGCTAATCGGTTTAAGACCTATCCAGGATAATTAATATAATTATTATTATATTAATATTGTTAACAAGCATGTGATAGGATTCCTCTCAGAAAGCAGAGAAAGAAGTATAGTTAAAGTTAGTCAAAAATGAGCTAGAGGTGTCTACTAAAGCCAGAGAGATCAAACACACAGAAGCTGCACAGGCGTTACTCTGGACAAGCAAAGACCTCCGCGGCAACACAAGATCACGAAACGTCTGTTTGACCCACTTGCGCACCTCAGCGAGCCCGCTGGAGAAATCCAGGCCAAGTCAGGACAAAAGCACTGCAGGCAGGAGCCAGCGGGGCTACACACACACCCCCGCCCCCCCCCCTCGCCACACCCACGCCGGACCCCAGGGGGCACTGACCTTGGTTAGCCTCTGGATGTTCTTTTTGTAGAGAGAGGAGACACACTGCTTGACCAGGCCAGCGTTGCTGTCCCGTGTGAATGTCTCGCTGTGCTTGTTCACCAGGCTCCGCAGCTCTGTGGGGTTGTTGGTTCCGTACACCTGGGCCAGCTCATGGTAGGCGTTGCTGAGGGGCTGGGGGCACGGGGACGAGATCAGGCACAGTCATGGCACAGATATAAGGGTGCGGTGATACCAGAGTAAGCATTTCACATACATGAACCGTGGAGCTCTCGGCCTGGCAGCTAAGGATGTGGGCTTGGGCCTACAGATGGTTGTGGGGTCAAAGCCCAGGTGGAACCTTGCAGATGTACCCTTTAGATGGGTCTTTATTTATACCGCCAATGCAGTGAAACACACAGGTGTGAACGTGTCAGTATGTTCAAGACCCAAAGGCTCCAAAAGAGCTATGAAAACTCAGAGCTCTGCCCATCGTGTTGTACGGAGCCCATGGCCACGCCTCCTGCGGCCCCCAGCTCAGTCTTGGCCGGCCCACTCACCTTTATGAACCTGCCCACTATCTGCGAAGTGTACTTGGGCAGCTGCTGCACCTTCCCATGCAGGATGAGAGAGACCAGGATGTACTTCTTGTAGGCTTCCAGCATGATGTGGCTGACCGCCATGGCAGGAGTGGTTATGGCCTGGGGGCAACAACTCAAACTGAGGCATGTACTTCAACATCATATCTGCCTCAAAATGCCCCCCGTTGGTGGATAGGTGAAATGCGACAACATTTACGGTGGAATTGCTGACTGGTTTGCAAGATGTTTCATTGCTTCTGTTTGTGACTGACAGAGAATGCTAATCTCACCCAGCAAGGCTGTTTATGGCCTAAATAAAAAGGTCACCCATAAGTGCCACCCATAAATCGTGCAGCTGTGTAACCCACTGTCCTCTGCATACATTACATTACACCTATTTACATTAATTTATGTCACATTTTTATACAAAGTGACATACAAACGCAGATCAGAGAACAGGGTCAGCCAGTGGCAGTGGGGGTTAAGGGCCTTGTTCAAGGGCCCAGAGGTGCCAACCACAGAATTTAAACCCGTCTGACCGTGCACTAACTTTCAAAGCCACACATCGGTGTATGATGGAGAATTAAGCAACAGCTTCCAAACACAATATTGGGTTCATGTTCGTGTCAATAACAGTCAAAGTTTGGACACACCTGCTTTTAATGCATCTGTCTCTATTTTAGTTCTGCTGCTCACTTTACAGTATAAGGTCTTGATGCAATGAACTATCAAATACTGCAACGACCAAGGAAAGTGTTCAGCATCTCAAGATTTTCCTCAAATTTCAGACCCTTCAAAACAGCCCCCTCTTGCTTTGATGACAGCATTGCAGACTCCTGGCATTCTTTCATCCAGCTCCCAGATGTAGCCCCCCCGGAATGCTTCTCCAACAGTCCTGAAGGAATTTCCACAAGGTCTGGACACAAACTGGCTGCTTTGCTCTTACTCTTCAATCCAACTCACCCCAAAGCAGCACTATAGGGATGAAGCTGGGGGGTTGTGGGGGGCAGCCCTCCGTCTCTGAGACTATACTTACTACATAACTCTGCTTAGGTCTTGTTGAGAATCGATCTTCAGTTGGTGTGTCCAGACTTCTGACTTATTTTGGCGACTCTCACAGGCCACAACAAAGGCTGTTACCTCGACGTCGGTATCCGGTGGCGTCTTACGGGCCAGAATCACGCCATCATGCCGGGGTAAACAGGGGGACGCATTCCGCTGGGGTCCGTCCCCGGCGATTCAGAGCGGCGAGGGAAGCCTACCTGCTCGTAGAAGTAGAGCGCTCGCTCGAAGTTCTTCAGACCCGTGTAGATCATGCCGCCGTAGTAGTAGTAACACAGGAAGTGCTTGGTGTCGTAGGCGCCGTTCTCTTTGCAGATGTCCATCATGTCCACCTCCAGGAATGGCAGCGCCGGCTTGAAGCACTTCGCTAACAAGCACAGCTGCGGGGTGACAGCGGATGGGCAGTCGTCACCGTGGTGACATGGACGGGGGAGACAGGGCATAACGACTCGGGTCCCAGGCGGCTCTGCTGTTCTACCCTCGAGGGAGGGGCTAACCAGTGTGCCCCTGCCTCTGTGAGTGTGTTTCTTGTGAAACGGCACCCAGTGTGGCTTAGAGTAAAAAAATAACACTTCCGAGTGTTAAGTCACCACTAGGCCCTTAAAGGGAATCGCTATGGTGTTTTTGGTGACCGCAACCCACAACGTCCTTGGAAGTCAGAGCAGGACACATATATGGGTTTTGGATACATGCACCAAGGTGAAGATCACGTCACCCCTGACAAGCCTCTGAAAGCTACAAAAAGCCTTGGGGGGGGGGTGGCACTGGGCTTACCTGACACAGGTCTGCGTGAACTGAGGTAAGTTGGTTTGCATTCATCTGCATTTTGTCTACTGCCTGTCTGAGTATGCTGATCCCCCTCAATGGCTGCGGACAGGAGGAAACAAGGACAGCTTCAGGACAAAGGCAGCCAGCGTCTGTTATTAACCAATAAACACCAGACACAAGAACCGGGGGAGGGTCAAGGTGGGACTGAACCTAAACAGCTGGACATGTGCTCAAAGCCCAGTGATCTCTCTGCCCACACAGACGACTCAAGAACACAGCAGCACACCCTGCATAGAAAAAGTATGATTAAAGAAACCAAAGAAAAAGTCAAAATAAGCATAAACAGCCAGACTTGCCTGCTTACGTTCCACCAGGGCATTTGTCAGTTGATGGCAGAGGCCAGCGACTGGAGAGAAAAAATAAGTATGCTTAAACAATAAAAGAACAACGATAAAATACATTGTTTGGTAGCAAACCAAGCAGCATCTGCTTATTCTCTAAATCCCTCAGTTTAAATCTGTCCATGTCTGTCCTAAAAGCATGAATCAGGCTTTAATCCTATTGGCTGTTTTCCCCCTTACAGTCCAGCCACGGCCATCAGTTTCCTCACCCCCCCCCCCCCGCCGCTGCCTTTTGCCTTTATACGCAGACTCTCCAAACCATCAAACATTTCCTGCATTTGCTGCATTACGTCATAGTCCCATCTCCCTCTCAGGGACGTCCCTTATCTGCCTCAGGACAGGGTGCCTTGCGGAATGGACCGGAATCGGGGGGCACGATGCGCCAACACTCACAGGTATCCGTGGCGTATCGGATGTGCTCTCCGTTGCAAGCGCCGATGAAGAGCTGGACTTGGGAGAATAACGTCTCGAAGTCGGGGATGTTGGGCATGGAGAACTTTACGAACCTGCGGGGGGGGGGGGGGGATAGGAGGGGGGGTTCACTGTCAGCGACCACATCCTCGGCATGCAGAACACGCCGCCCTGTGATTGGCCCCCTCGCAAGACACATTACACCCAATGACACACACAGGGCTGGCCCAAGGCAGAAGAAGACTAAGCTGCTGTTCGGGGCCCAGAGACCAGCAGGGCGACCCCTATCAGCCAATCAGAATGAAGGAAGACGACAAATGACAGCTAGCTTAATCAAAAGGCTTGGGCCAGCTCTGGAGACACCACCGTTCTGAAATAAAATTACGCTTCATTTGCCCGAGTATGAGTGCAAGTACACCGGATTGCTATTCTACCAAGGCCAGGGCTCGAACCGGCAACCTTCTGACCACGGGCGCATAGCTGAGCTGAGGATTGACCCTCTGAGCCACACAGTGCTGGACAGCCACGGACTGAGCATGAGCTCGCCTTCTGAGGGCTGCACGGTGCTTCAAAGACACAGATGCATTTAATGCATCCATAACTAGCTGTTTTCTCGACTAACATGCAGAACCACCAAAAGCGAAATGTTTGCCGACGATCACCAGTCTCGGCCAGAAGCCGTTCGACATCAGTGTAGGGCCGCATGATGTCACATTAGGAGATGTTACATTTCCACGAGTAATACTGCAATACTTATAAAACAAATAAACTACAGCCAAATAGACCCTGTTATTGTCTACCAGTTGTCTGTCAAATAAGTCGGAGGTGTTGCTGGGAGTTGTGCAAACAGACACAAAGCAGCGGCAACAAATGCAATGGAATTATTGTGCATGCACACATTAAGATGACGATGCTGAAACAATATATCATGCAGCCCTATTGCTGTGTTTTTAAACGGTCACCACTTATGGTCAACTATAATTGCAAGTACAACTCCCACAAGTAAACACATCACAAGAAATGGCGAGAAGATCCAGCGTAGCATCCGATATCTGAATCCTAATTAAATCCTTGCATATTTTGAGACACTTCATTATCACAGTTTATTGTGATTCGTGGTGCAAAGTACAAGTCCAATCCCAAAAAAGGCTCAGATAAAGGAAAAGATCAGAGACCAGTATCCCCAACACTGGCTGCAAACACACACAGCGAAACGCCCCATGGTTGGTGTCCTGAGTGTGGCACCAGGGATAAACCCATCTGCCCGAGCATGGCAGCACTCACAGCACAGCCAGCACCCCCAGGGAGTGCTCCTGAACATCCAGGGCCCCCAGCACCGTGTCCAGGTGGGACAGGTTCTTCGCCAGCAGCTCACCGCTCTTGTTGATCAGCTCACAAAGCTGAGTCATCTGACCTGAGAGGAGAGGGAAACATTAAACCAGCGGATCTACAAGTCCGTGAATTTATACACTCTTCCCAGGCAGATCTGCCCCAAGGAAATACTGTACATCAAGCAAAATGAGCTTTATTGTCATAGTCCATTTACAAGTATACAGTAACAGGAGATTATCCCAGGACCAGCGAGACATACACACGGTGAGTGAGAGTAAAAGAGAAATTTGCGATCATTTAAACAGTGCAAAAACAAAAAATAGTGCAAGACAAGGTGGCTGGATTTAAGCACATATATATATACACACACGTTCACTGTGCCTGAGTGTGTAATCAACGGTAATAAATAAAGTAACAGCAGAACGTGTCGGCATGGATCGATGCAGCGACCGCCGTGAAAGCGATACGCCAGCTGTCAGTGACGCTGGACCACAGCAGTCAAACATCCCCATTCAGCGTCGGGAATGCTCCAAACAGATCTGACACGATTATTTTTAATTTCGTGTACAGCTAAAGAACAGTTAACGAGCCTTTTCGATCTTAAGAAAAATGTGCAAAAATCACCTTGCAGACTAAAACATTACTTCAGCTTTTAAGGACTGTGTTTATTTACAGATTATGTCAACACTTTAGATCCAGGACATGACATACCAGCTGTTACAAAATCACGAATAGCGAGGCTATTTGTCGGTCACAATATCATGATCTTACTGGATTAAAATGCTTAATCATTTTAACAACCAAAAGTTATATTATATAGACTTAAAAATCACTCCGTCAGTATACATAGTGTAATTAGGAAAATTGAATTATACATAGCGACACGAGACAGGGTGCAGGGTGGAAATTCTGTCAGGGCCTGCATGCATTTTGGGAGGAAGTGTAGCCGACGGAGAGATTGACAGGGCTAACAGCCAATAGGATTCGCCCGTGGTGAAATACAGCCAATAAGGAAAGAGATGAGTTGGGACCATCGTTCGACATTCTACTAGGCAATATTTTCCCGAGAAACACAAAAGTCTTGGTGACAATGACATTAACTGTTGCTTTTGGTACATCGACAAGCAAAGACTTCTGAGTCCTTAGCCTATTATCCTGGGTGTAAAATAAGGTCTTTTGCTGGCTAGATGCATATAAGAGGCGTGTTTACATGATCAAGCAAAAAAGCTAGCGCTGCATAGCGGGCAAGCCTCTGCTTCCAAATGGCTAGTTTGTTATTCCAGTAATTTAATTTATCAAAAAAACGCCCGGCGTCCGTACCTTGAGCGGAGAGCTGCCGCACATTGTTCACGAATTGCTCCAGAGCTGAAGCCATTCTTTTTCCTGTGGCTGACCGCGGTGCTTTCTCGGTCCGATTTCATTCAAATGTCAGGAACGAGACCGGAGTAAGTGAGGGGCCCTGAGAGCCGCCACTGAGGGAGGAAACACCGCGAGATTTGCCTATAAGGCTCGCCGCCCGACGAGATTTTGCTGCATTACGTCATAGTCCCTAAAAGGGCGACGGCAGATTTCATGTAAACCTGCTGGTTCCATGTAATTGTGACCCAACATTTGTAAAAGTATTATTAATGATACAGCAACTATATGTCTGTGGTTTACAATTTCACAAATAGCTTACGTTACATGTGCGTTTTTTTTTATCTAAAACTGACATCAGACTGATTAAAATCAAAATCAGTGGCGATTTTCAAAAAGCACTGTTACTGACACATCTAGTGTAACTGTCCTGAACAATTCTGAATATGCATCGGCACTCCTTATTTGAGTACGTCTGCGCAATTAACGCCTGCCCGCATCTGAACTTAAAAAACAAGGTCTACTCCTTTAAGGGAGTTCACCGCTGCTGGAACAACAACAGGGTACTACCGGGTTATCGCGTCTGCTGGGCATTTCCTCTACATAGGGTGTGCGCTACGGTGTAGATCCGTAGCCTCGCAGACCACCGATGCATGGCTGATCGGAGGGGCATCGGGGCAGTTTTTTACGAGGCGCTCCGCCCTAAGCCGACATTGGACCCGGTGTAAGCGACCCCAAATGGACTGGTCGACCGGGGCCATTGAACAGCGGCTGCTGGAGCGATGCACGTTAAATGTCCACATTAATTCAGCACACACACTGCAAAAAACGGCGTCAGATTATACACTCTGACTGCATGCTGCACCCACTAGGTGTAGCAAAGCAATATATTTATGATACGATACTGTATCTGACTGCCGTTATGTTGGGAATTTTTTTAAATCAAATAAGTTTAGTTTGATAAATGAAACCCAGTCGTGTGAAAAATAAGCCAACACTGCAGCTCTTGTTCACCGCTTACAAGTTCGGGTGGACTTTTGTGCAATCCTATCACTTTCTCCTGGTATGTTCATTTAACTCACGAACGGGTGTTTGAAAGTGGTTTTCCGACAGCTTGCAATGTTTGCCCTGCCGAGGTTCCTGCGCTACCTCCCGTCGGGAGGCTCGCCGGTTCCACCCAGGTATTTCTCCGGCGCACATGGGACACCGAGCCGCCCCCCTTACACTAAGCGGCTTCGGGTTCTGGTGGACATGGACGGCGTAATTGCGGACTTTGAGGGTGGATTTCTGAAGAAATACCGTGCCAAGTACCCCAACGAGCCCTACATCAGCCTGGAGGATCGGAGAGGATTTTGGGTCTCGATCCAGTACGGGGAACTGAGAAGCGATCTCTGTGTAAGTACATTAATGCCGGCTTTTCGGGTGGGTCTGTTCATATATCATGCAGTTTTGCTGGTGGTGGTCAAATCTCTGAAGTTCACTAGTCTTTATTAATGACCAGCTGTAATTATCCTTCTTGATTTAATATACTGTCGGATGATTAGGAGTTTGTATTTCTTGATTCTGTCACTGTACGTGCCAGTGGTAATTCTTGCCATCACCGTATTTTATTCCTCAACTACGACTTGGAATGTGCTGAAAAATAACTGGTTTAGAGTGAGGTTTTGTTTGTTTGTTTATCTATTTTGATCCGCTGACTCTGTTTTGCCTCTGTACACGCGCTAGATATGCTAGTGAAGGAGGTCCTGAATAACCTTTTCGTTATTGATCTGGAGATCTGCTGAAGACCAATACCAGGTTTTCCATTAGGACTGGATTTTAATGCATTAGGCTAGGGTACAGAAAAGTTAAGCTTGTTTTTTTCCCCCTCATTCAGTGTATAAGGTCAAATCTGCAGGTGGACTCCAGACTTTGTACTTGAAATCAGGCAACGCCCGGTTTGTGCTTGCTGCTGACCCACCTCAGTATGTGATGGTGACTTTATGTTGACTGTATAGGAGAAGGCCATCAGCATTTGGGAATCAAAGAACTTCTTCAAAGACTTGGAGCCTCTTCCAGGAAGTGTGGATTCATTGAAGGAGATGTCCAGCATGGAAAAGTATGTCTGTCTGAATAAACGCAGAGGCTTAGATGTAGCTCCAGAGGCTTCCCTGCACGCAGTGAGGTTTGCATGATCTCCTGTGACTGCTGCATCGGGATAATCCAGAATCCTTTGCTGAGGAGAAATTTAAATTCACAGCTGCATGGCCAGCTTTCATTGGTTAGTTCACTGCAGCACCCACCCCTCTCCACCAATGTCCTCTGAGTATGCTGTATAAAGCCCAGTGTGCAGAAGAGCTTACTGTGCAACACACTGATGTCAAGTCAGGTGGGTGTTCCCCACTCCAAATCTGATTTTATGCTGTTAATATCCACTACACCCCATGCGTTATTCATTAGTAACACTTTGTTGAAAGCAGATCTCAAACCTTGTGTGTATTTTCATTGAAAGAAATTAACTCAAGGGTCCAACAGCAGGCCCCATTTTGGGATTCGCTCTGTGAACTTCCTATAAACGGTATATATACCCAGTAGCCAATGGCAGAACAGTGCGTTATTTTTCTGTTAGTTTTGACTTCATTACTCTGTTAATCTGTACGAATGCAGGGCCTCTTATGTCTTAATGTCGATCAGAGTTGTGATTGCCAATCTTATAGTTCATCCTCTGTTGTCTCTGCAGTACAGATGTCTTCATTTGCACTAGTCCAATAAAGCAATACAGCTTCTGCCCATTTGAGAAGGTACAGCCAAACTCGTCTATTTTAATACTGATTGACAAGGTTCAAAGTCCATGGTTGGTGGGATTATGGTGCATAGTCCATCACCGACTGAATTCCTATTGGTTACTTTATTGGTTCCCATTGTTTTAAACCAGTCAGTGATTATGGCAGGGGTCACCAACTCCGGTCCTGGAGGGCTACTATCCAGTAGGTTTTCTATCATACCCGGCTTCTGATGAGCCACA
>JAODJU010000095.1:3947009-3957888 GCA_026776725.1 Gnathonemus echidnorhynchus
GGGGGGGGGGGGGGGGGGGGGGGGGGGGGGGGGCAGGGAATGGGGAAACAGGAGCAGGAATTACAGGATCAGGGAAGGAGGGATTTATTAGGAAAGTCACATTGAACACGAGGAAAAAGCAGGCAGTAACGTCAATGACAGGACTAGGGAGACATACTTGAATGCGGACTGAAATACATAGGATTTAATTGACAACAACGAGAAACAGCTGGCAACATGGGGATTCCACATGAGGTAGCGAGGGGGCGTGGCACACGGGAGGATTGAATGAGCCTCTCTGACTGAGCTTCCCAAATGTTTTTCCACTGGGGCCTGGATTCCTTCTGCTTATGGGCTGCGCCTGGTTCTGTGCTTTAGGACTCCGTGTCCGTTATCAGAAAGTTGTCTGTTCAAATCCCATAATCCCATGCCTAAATGCTAGCTGAACCCGTACTGTGATCCATTCTTCATTTCAGCTGTATGCGTCTGTCACAGAGCAAGATGGGATAGGTGAAAAGGCAATCTCTTCTTTATTCTATAAATAATTTAAGGAAAAGACAAAAAAAACTACCTAAAAAAGAAGCTTTTCTAATTATAGTATGGCTGTTGTGTTAAGATCAATGTTAATTGCAGGGCTGAATGACACAAAGTCTCAAAAAAAAAAAAAATCAGTTAAACCAAATGCTTGTGACCAGTGCTTGTTAAAAAGATTGCCAGTCTATGTGATCACAGCCATTGTCGCTTTTAGAGTAAGTGTGATAACATAATGTAATTTTAGTTAGATTAGTAATATTTCCATATTACGCACTCCGACACACAAGTTAAATATAACTTAACCCTCCAACGTGGACTTTTTATTTTTTTCCCTCCAATTATGTGTGAATGGCACATGATGGATGACATCATCATTGGGGGACATGAGCCTCACGTTGCAGCGAGAAGCTGGTGAGGCCAAGTCAGCCTCATTGTATCCAAGACAACGCGGACACCCAGACCTGTGACTAAGACTGATTGTGCTAGTTTCAGGCTCTGCATCTCGCAGTGGTGGGGTCTTTCGGGGGAGGCACTTTCATATCCCTTTTCTGATGCTGTTTCAGAACATCTCTTTAATTAAACAGGGCTTTGGTTCATGTGGACATGTCTGCCTGACTGGCAGTCAGAAGCATCTAGTTGCTGGTCCACAGTAATGGATGAATTCCTCTTCACAAACCCAGTCACACAGAATCTTCATTGATGCTGTAAGCTGTCTCTGCTACTCTGTTTGTGAGTGTGAGTCGTGTGTCTGAGTGTCGGTTGTGGTGTGATGCTGTTCGGTCTGTTTATGGTTGTATTTTGTTCTGTCTCTGTTCCTCGAGTGTGTCAGAGTTCAGGTGTGTTGGTGTGCGCTATTGTGTGTTGGGGTGCGCTATTGTGTGTTGGTGTGCGCTATTGCGTGTTGGGGTGCGTTATTGTGTGTTGGGGTGCGCTATTGTGTGTTGTGGTGCGCTATTGTGTGTTGGTGTGCTTACACATAAGCAGCCCAGGTTCTCTGTTTGACAGTTTATCACTGTTGATAGTTTTGACTAACACAATTCACCATTACAAATATATGAATTTCACGTGTACTGAATCTATATTTAAAAAAGTATTTATGATCTCACACTTTAACACATGAAAGGGAAAACTTAACACTTAACTCATAGGAAGATTAATAATAGAGCCTGGATACATGACACATTCTGATCGCCCACAAGAGTCAACATGACGCATAAGAAGGACCTAGAAAGTACTTGTCAGCATGTAGGGAATCTGCAGTCAGTGACTGACAGGGGGTGGGACCAACAGGCAGGTTGTCCAGTGTGTGATGAGTGTGTTAGAGTGATTGACAGGAGGTGGGACCAACAGGCAGGTTGTCCAGTGTGTAATGAGTGTGTTAGAGTGATTGACAGGAGGTGGGACCAACAGGCAGGTTGTCCAGTGTGTGATGAGTGTGTTAGAGTGATTGACAGGGGGTAGGACCATTAGGCAGGATGTCCAGTGTGTGGTGAGTGTGTTAGAGTGATTGGAAGGGGGTGGGACTAACAGGCAGGTTGTCCAGTGTGTGATGAGTGTGATTCAGTGATTGACAGAGGATTGGACAATTAGGGAGGTTGTTCAGTGTTTGAAGCATCTCAACAGTTGAGAAGGGTGGGGCCATGCACACGCAAACGGACATATACACTCTCACAGACAGAAGAACACTTATGCACATATTAATAATTGCTGGGACATTGGCTCATTGCCTCTCATCCTAATGAATTTAATGATGTCTGACCCCAATCCTCCAAAATTCAATAACAAATGAAATCCAACACGGTGAAGTACCCCAAAATATGTTTTTCAGAAGTACATTGACAGGCACACACACTAACGCTTTAATTGCCTGCATTAGAGAGGATCTTCCCGGTTACTGGCAATAAATGTCCCTGTTCCACAGTCCAAGAAAACTCAGGGGAAGGTCAAAACTGAGCCCAGTATTTTCTGTTGTTCCTCATCTGACCAAGATCTCCAACAGGTGTGGGTGTGGAGAGGCAGCCCTGCCCTGGCCTACCCTGCCACCACGACCCCCCCCCAGAGACGGGCTCTGAAGAAGAGGGAAGGTGGTCAAAGCTGATCACAAGCAGAAAGAATTTTCATTCGATTAATGATGTTTGGGGGGATAATGCATGAAGTCTGTGTTCTCAGGTTGTTGTGCACAACACTGGGAAGCGTCTTGTCTCCCTTCCTATTCACCTCCCACACGACAGACCTCCAGCTCACGCCTCCTACAGGCGTTCTCCAGTGACTCCTCCATTGTGGAGTACATCGGCGATGGAGGTGAGTCACAGTATATGGCGGACTTTGTCTTGTGGTGCAGGAAGGAGCGCATGTAGCCCAAAAGCAGTACGGCTGTTGGCGTCGGTGTGTTTCTGGCATGTCGACGGCGTGGCAGGCTGGGGAGGCAGCTTCCGGTCAGGTGACACCAAACATTGGCGCAAACTCATCCAGAGAATGAATCTCCCTTTGGGTTGAATAAAGTAAATCATCTATCTATCCATCCAGCTCCATGCACTCACCAGGCAGCTAAAAGTCTCTCAGCGAACAGCATTTCTGTGTCAGAAGCATGAGAATTAGCTCCACTCCAGAGGAGATACTGATGACTGTTTGCTAAAGACCTCCTGCCAAATCCTATCTTTTTTTTCCCTCTCCTCTCAAGATGAAGCACAAGGGATAGAGATTTCTGGAAGCTGGGTAGGCGTGTCTTGTGCTGCTACCACGAGCCCTCTTTTGCTGACAGCACTGTAAGGTGTGTG
Source organism: Gnathonemus echidnorhynchus (assembly GCA_026776725.1). Lineage (NCBI taxonomy): Eukaryota > Metazoa > Chordata > Actinopteri > Osteoglossiformes > Mormyridae > Gnathonemus > Gnathonemus echidnorhynchus. The sequence continues at coordinate 3,950,300 of JAODJU010000095.1, forward strand.
ACCCCGGTCTGAGACTGGTTATTCTGAGTGTCAATTAAATGTTGTTTTACTCTGAAATTACTTGTGGATATTTTTCTGAAGAACCTCGTGCCTCAGGAGTCAAACCCTTCCTGGAATCTGAACCGATGACCTTCTGGATACAGCCCTAAAATTTAACCCCTACACTCCTCACAGCTCTACACTTGGCCATATGAACACCTGACAGACGGACCATGTCCCTCGCTTCCAGCACACGGCAGCATGTGGAGGGGAGAATGCCCCGCACTGGGCCAGGAGGCCAATGTCAGTTGCTGGGCAACCTCACAGCGGCTGTAACGTTCCTGCCTTTTAAACACCCACATCTATGAACCTGGATGGAGAGCGAGAGAGGGGCTGAGAGACAGGGGGCTGCTTAAAAGTACTGCAGAATCGGCACTGAAAGTGCATGTGTGTGTGTGTGTGTGGGGGGGGGGGTCATATAAGCAGAGAATAAACTGAGTACATATGTATTTTTGCAAGCAATATGGGTCCATAGTGTAATGACTGTACTTGTTAGCACTCTGAGCAAATCTGTGGAACATAAAGTTTTCAAGAACTTCCCCCTGGAATCAATGAAGTTGACCTAATCCAACTATGTGTCTCCATATACATATGTGTTCATGCAATTTTTAGAGCTTGTGCACGTGCGTGCCATGGTGTGTTCGTCTCCAGTGCTGTGTGCCCCCCCCCCCCCCCCCCAGAAGAGCATCTGCCCTTTGCGTCAGCCCTCATTCCTATGTCTTCTCTCATATTCCTCCGGCACAGCTTATCTTTCAGGAATGACGTGGATGCAGGACGGGTCTTGGGACAGAGCCCTGCAGACTTTCCCCCCATCCCCCCCCCCCCCTCCAGCATCCTCTCCATGCACTGAGCCACATTCCGTTCGTTCGCCGCTTTACTTTCTCTGACCGCCCACATAAAAGCCGCTCGTTGCCGTTTTTCATTGTTAAAAAAAATAATAAAGTCATGAATAGGGATCGTCATCGTGAGACGGCGCTGGCTATCAGCAAGACGGTCGGAGATGCTCGCTTCTGCCCCCGGCCCCGATTCGCCGCTGCCTTCCCCGGCTCCCACCGCGCTGTCCAGCCCCATCGGGAAGCGAAACGATGAATAACGTTATTGTTTTTATTCTCATCTTTTTTTCTTGACAGTTTGCTTACATTGAGAAGGCTTCTGATATTAAGTTGCACTCTTCCTTACATAATTAAGCATATCACCCAAAACCAGGGAAAACTGAATAAAAAGAGCCTCATTATCGTGACGAACTTTCGTCCCCTGTCACTGAATATTGCGCAAATACAGATTGCAGCTATAGGTTAGTGAATGTACGACTAACTTATGGTATTAACCTGCTAAGTCTACTTTTTATAATACATTTACAGGCAATATAATCTCCACCACTGAGAAACGATGCGCTTTTAACTGGCTAAACGGCTCATAACGATCGACCCAGGAAACACCATCCCCTTCGCGTTTTACTCCAGTGAAACGCAGGCTATCAAAAAACACTTTCCAGAAAATTTGGACATTAAACAAGCTGGAATGCAAGTTTGTTTTAAGTATCAGTGCTTAATGATCTTGTTGCAGTCATCAATAATTTAATTGGGTTATAATATATGATAGAATATAATGCATGCAACATTTTGCTGTAGAACATCTCGGCAGTGGATTTCAGAGAATTTCATCAGCTTTATTAGGAGGTTTTGGGGCTGCAGAGAGGAGATGCTGGTCGGCCATTTGGGCCACTTTCACCGTGTGATGTTCGGCTGGCTGGTGGATACATCGCTGTCGTCGTGGTGACAGACTCAGAGAACACATCTGAAAATGCAGATTATGTGGGGCAGTAATGGTAGAAGGCAATCCTAACCGCCTGTGTGGTGAGGGGCAGGGTTCCGCACACATCCACAGACATACATACGCACTTTGATGCCAGTGTATTAAAATGTGAAGCCAAAATTAACAGCGAGGCTGGGGGCCGAGATCTCAGAACGCCGCTGGTGAATCCAGTGAGTAATGCCCACCTTATTACCCCAGATAAGCTGCAGAAAACTATTCTTTGAGCTTCGTTTGATGTTCCTTCACGACTCCAGCCTCCCTTTGACTGAGAAAGAAAACAGTGATGTGAAAAACAGTGTCCCTTCACTTCCACACAGTCGCAGGTTCACTGCATGTTGGGGATCTGCCTTCTGCCCGGAGCACTTTTCCCACACGCTTAAAATCATTTCCTTGCTGAAACACCTGTCTCGAAAAAAATGGGACTTTTTGCACAATAAAATAAAAACAGGGGCATGTGGGGGCTTATTAACCGTTAGTTAATAGTTCATTTGTGTTCCGCGATCGTGCCTCTCGCTTGTTTTGACGTCCAGTCGAAACGGTGGCACCTGGCTGAGACTCCATGCATGGTCGGTCCTCACCTTGCCCTCGGGGATGGTGCAGGGGTTCATTAGGCCTACTGTGATTTAAAGGCATTTCATTGTCAGCCTCAGATGCAAGTGCACGCCTTGGTTTTTATGTGGAAATACGTAATGCGGAAATGCAAAAGGACAGTCTGCGGTATCCAGTCGGTAGCCGGATCCGCACACACACCGCACCGGGAAAGAATCGTTAATCAATCAGAGAGGCACCAGTTCGGCTCCGGGATCGGCAGAAGCACGGACAGATGGACGGATTGACGGGAGTCCGATGGGACGCGGCACCTCAGGCTTCGCCTTAAGCGCGGCTTTTATTGAATCTGCGTCGGGCTAATTAATCAGGGCGAGACCTGCATTTATAAGAAGCCCCACCCTTTATTGCGTCAGACCCCTCGTCGACAAAGCTGACCGCTCTCCCAAAGCTGATATGATCTTTAATTTTCCCGTTATTCATTCACGTTTTTTTACCGGAATCCTTTGACTACTTTACTGTAAAACAGACGTCGCAGCCCGTGTAAAACCGAGTCAATATTTGCTTTAATTATCTTTGTGGGACAAGTGGCTACATCTGTTATGAATCAATCTTTCAATGACCTATTTACTTATCAAATATACTTATCCAGCTAACTGAGATATTTACCAACGTGTTTACTGTAAAGATCTGAGTTAATTGTACCTTTTCTTACATGTGTTAGACACATTGTGAGGCTTATTGGGACGCTTATTTTCAAAGCTTTAGAGCAAATATATTGTGATATATTCTGAAATGTCTAAAAGATAAAAATGCCATTCTCTAAATGAAGAGCTCCCTGGGTGGTGGCTGGTCTTGGCCTGAGTGCTAGGAACTATTAGCCAGAACAGATTAGTGTTGCATTACTTTGCATACTGGGGCACAACAGACACAAACACTCACAGCCTCAGGCGATAAGGCTCTCTCTGCCCTTTCACCTGCTTTTCTGCTGCCACTGGACATGGCAACCATTCTGGGTCAGAATGACATGGGGAACAGGCAAATGGTTTCAAATAACACTAACTGGACAGCAGGGGGTGTGGTGGTAAAGGACACGGGCTTGTAATATGAATGTTGAGTCTTATGAGCTGTTGTGTCTCTTTAGAATATACTGGACACGAGTTATCCCTGAAAAATATTCTACTGTATGGTGAAAACCACAAGATGTTTTGGATAAAGCGACCTGGTTACTTTATAAGGGTGGCAGGTCATCGGTGACTCCCCATGAATGTGTGTGTGCGGGGGCATGCGGAAGACTGGTTTTTAATAGCACAGCACGAATAGGAGGACCATGTGATGGCCTCATGCAAGTAGACCTGGCAACGACAGGGTAACACCTACAACATATCCACTGTGGGGAAGATGGGGAGGAAGTGACATCAGATGGAGTGATGACTCAGGAGTGATCCCCACCTGAGCAGATATGGGGCTCCCAATCGCAACCTTGGTGGCCGAGAGCAGGGTCTCGGGGACCCGCAGAGGGGCAGCTAGGAGGAAGCAAACCATGGCGTTGACCTGATTTCACGAGGCCCACAAACTCAGCTTCCCCAGTGATATGGCTTGATTAGTTACATAACTAATAAAATAATCCTCCACTGTTTCTGGTATACCATCCCATAATGGACAGCATAAACATTTTTAACAAGCAAAATATGGGAATATGTTGGGGCCTACATGTGTCAATTGTTGATTTCGAGCAAATAATAGTTATTAGTTTCTGTCCCAGCTTCCACCTCAGATTTTTAATTTTTTTGGGTCATATTCATCTTGACTCCATTGTTGCGATTCTTTGCTACATTCCTCTCTAACCAATGTACGACCTGCAAGACTTATTTACGTAGTTCTTCCCCAAGATGACATACTTTTCTAAGAGTAGGGTCAGACTTTGCTCAAGGGCCCAATCACTCTACCAACCTTGGGATTTGAACCAACAACCTTCCGACCATAGCCACAGTGGCCTAATACACTGAGCCACACCTCATCCCTAAACCTCAGACCATTATGTCCAAACCCAAGTACGAGTAAGAAGAGGGGCTCTTCGTCCCACCTTGTCCCTCCCCCGAAAACCCCACTCACTCCCGTTTCACAAATGCCTTCACAAACAAACAAACGCTCAAAAAATCCTAGGTGGATTCTCTGCCTAATGGCCGCCTGACTCATCGAGGCATCGACAGCCGGCCAATTGTCACAATGCAACATTTCCAAGATGGAAACGAATGCCAGCAAGAAGTTTTGCGAGTCAGAAATAGAGGAAGTCTCCCAAAAGCGGCAAGTAAGGGACATCGTCAGCGGCTCGAGTGTCGCGTGAAAGTGCTAAATATAATGGCCCCCTGCTCTGTGGGGGAGGGAGTGGCGGGGGAGGCCGGGGCGGCGTGAGGGAAGAATATAGCAGCTACTCTTTGGTGAGAACCAATGAGAAAAACAGTCTGGGAGAATACTCCAGAGGAGGTGGCAGACACTGCAGCGCTTGTCTGTACGAAGCGTTAAAGGAAATGACCCAAAATGGTGGTAGACGTAAAATGACAATGAATAGGAAGCTGTTTATCCATTTACCAAGTAAGGGACTGGACCCACCAGCAGCCACCCAACTGCAGCTTAGCTAGCCTGAGAGTCCTCACCAGATGGATGTTAGGTTAGGTGCTACTTGGGATGCAGGGTCTGTTTAATATTCTATTATTCCCAGAGGGTCAGATTACAATCACTGCCCCAAATTGTTCTGAACCAGGTGTGTGTGTGTGTGTGTGTGGGGGGGGGGGGCCGGTGATAAAATTAATCAACTGGGGGGGGAGGGGATTCCTGTAGGAGTCTGCCCTTGGGCACCCCTGGTCTGTGACAGTACAGCAGCAATGCTTAATGAGTGTCTCAGCATCTCTGAATGATTAAAATCTGACTTGTGGTCAGTTCTTCCCTTCCCTAGTCCTGCACTGTGACACCTCCATGCTCCCCCCCCCCCCCCATCTCTCTCATAGCCAAACACAGTTCCTGCTCCATCCTCACCTCTCCTGTCGCGTGGTACTGCTCACTTCCCAACCTGGATCCAAATCATACAGTAAGTCCAGTAGCCTATGGGGTCCCAACCCCCATCCAGTGGCCAGTATTTCACTGGGTCGCAGAATCCTGGGGGTTTCGCAGATGGGTCGGTCAATTTCCAAAAATAAACAATATATTTTCAAATTTCTATACGGTCTGTTCGTACCTGAAGAGATGGAAACTTATGAATCCGACGCAATTCATCCACCAACACCCCCCGCCGTTTTACTGGTCTGTGACATTTCTGTATGACAAACACCAGCCCACAGATATCAAAAGATTGGGCACCCCTACTGTTGACTATCTAAGGCCGTATTTGAGTCATTTGTGTAAATGCATCTATAAAGATTGTAGCATGTGGCATTTAATGGCCCATACACTCACATTAATACGGCTGAATGAAACAGACATCGTAGGGATTCTAGAACTTTCCGAGATGAAAGGTTCAATAGCCGGAGCGGGACTAAAGGCCAAAGCAAATGTCATCTCCCACCTGCCTCGTTTCTTTGGAGTCGGAGCACGGGTCAGCACTTCACGCTGGGGTCACGTGCAGATGAGTGCAGGGGTGCTGTCAGGAGAGCCCGTGATGATGTCGCGTGATGTCACGTGGACAGGCACTGGTGTAGAGGTGCTCGCCAGGTACACGTGAGTTCTGGTAAAGCGGTTCTTGCAGCTGCTCTGGATCTTTGTTTCTACTGGGGACATTTCTGGTGCATGAAGGTACTTGCTGTTTGGTTCTGCTCTACCCAGTGAAGCTGCCAGCCGCTACGGCAGTCTATAAGGTCCACAGACTAGCTACCTGAGTGGTCTCTGCCTTTTTCATTATTCATTTACATCCACAGAAGAGAACGCTCTGTCACATGCTTTCACACTGAGGCCCAGAACGTTCTACTTCTGAATTCAGTTCACCCTGCCGGGACCCGAACTCGGAAACACGCAAATAACATGTAAAAAACATGCAAAAAAATGTATTAAGTTAATGTGGTGCTACTGTTACTGGCAAAAACATTTTGGTGTGTGGTGAGAATCCCCAGTAACATCAGAAGCTCCAAAGAAATGAACAAAGAAGTCTCACTCCTTCCATCGCTCACACAAAATCCAACTTATTTCCATCTCCCCTCCCCTCCCCTCGTCTCTCTCTCTGTCCGCAGCCCAGACACCCCTCACGAGGCGATTAAGCACCAGGGTGAGGATCTGTGACACGCATGAGGCCTCATCAGCTGGTCTGAAGAGAAGCAGCAGTCATGTCTGGACACAACCAACAAGTTGTAGAAGCTCCAGGTCCCGTGTGTGTGTGACACCTCCTGTGGTCTCCTGAAGGTCATTGTGCACGCCCCCCCCCCCCATGCCCCTTGAAAAGTCTGTGCAAATCATGGCCCTTAGAAATGGCCCCAACTATTGTAAACAGACAGGCTGTTCTATCTCTCTCCTTATCAGTGTTGCGTCATACATAGTAGTACAGTACGAGTATCATCCATTAGCCATTTGTTTTTTCGAAAGCGTCTTTAAAGATGCCTGTACGGATATGATGGCCGTGACGCTTTACCAGCGATGCACAGCGAGTCTGTTAGGTATCCCTGGCTGTGTCTTCCGTCTTCCGCTCCGTTGTTTACACTGGCAGCGCTCGGGAGAACACGGCTGGCTGTACACAAGCAGATGCACGAGACGCGATGTTAGTCACACCAGTCGTCGTGGTGAAAGAGCACAGAATGCAACTCCTGCCGTCCTCTGAGTCTGCGGAGCGTTATTTGCCCGCTCAGGAACCGAAAATGAAGTGGGGAAGCTTTGGAGGGGGGTGGTTGCTGTACAGGTTTATATATCAGTAACAATAAACATGGCCGTCATCGGCGCGGGATGCACGGTTCTGTGAGCCCGGGAGGAGATTTGTAGCCATGTTCAGAGAGTGGGTCTGTGGAGAAGAGCAGGCTGAATTAATCAGGATGACAATGATGATGAGGAGAATCTGAAAGAGTACAAACAGCGGGTCGCTGGCCAGAACACAATCAGAACAGAGTGAACCTCCCGATGACAAACACAGAGTGACTGGCGAGGTTTAGAGGCAGCACAGAGCCACACAGGCCCGCTGCACACCAGTGGCTGGCGAGGGGTAGGGGCAGCGC
>JAODJU010000095.1:3967745-3985145 GCA_026776725.1 Gnathonemus echidnorhynchus
CAAGGTACCGCCCCCAAGCACTGCTCCCCGGGCGCTGAATTAGCTGCCCCCTGCTATGTCACGACGTCACATATGGGATAAATGCAGAGGACACATTTTATTGTGCACTGTGTGCTGTGTTGTGTCAACATTGATCACCTAATGGAATAATAATAATAATGTGTGTGTGCATGCATTGTATTGACCTTAAACTTACATTCCGTTTCTTGGCCTGGGTTCAGTACCTTCATGATCAATCAGGATCAGGTTCTGCTCATCAATGCACTGGACCTGTCAGCTTGCCACTGTGTGGAGCTGCACCCACTGCAGGCTTTAACTCCTGCGCATGCATGCTATGGGCTTAAGGCGGGAAGACAAGCCTTCGTCTGAACTGGTCAGTATACAGTGATGTACAGGGGTGCAGTGACTGCCACAGAGCGGCTTGGTGGTCCTCAGCACTGCGTGACCATGACCGATCCCAGGCGGGTGGGAGGCGGACCCCCACCCTCCCCTGACGTCGGCCGATGACATGGTGACCTGGATTAGGCTCCACAGGTGTGTTTTGTTAGGCTCTTTATGTAACAGGACAGAGGCTGGTTGCCTAGCAGCAGTCAGGCGATGTCGCAGAGGTAACCACGGAAGGATGGAAGCGACGGTCCGTTCGGAGGGTAATGGGCCAAAGCCAGTCTAGGGATGGTGGCGTAACCCATTTCTGTGGGACGTTTGACCTTATAAACCGTCAGCCAGCCAACTGAGTGTCGGTCATTCCGCTAATTCAAAACGGACTCCGCTATAACGTTTGATCAGCAGTCCAAGGTTCCAGCATCCACACGCCCCCCATGAACGGCCACCATGTGTGAAAACCGGCTTGGTGCGAGTTTCCATTAAACTCATCCCGAGGTCTTTGCTTCAAGCGCTGATCTTAGGTCAGCAGGGCAGACATGAGGGCCACTTTCTACCCTGGTCAAGCAGGATGGAAACGCATCAGTTTTAATCTGTTTTGTAGAACATGCGTCATGGCAACAAGAGTCCCTCAAGAGTCTCCATGAGAGGCTCTGCACTCGGCATTCTGACATAAGCTGCCTCATTATTGATGAGCTTCTAACAATCCGGGGGGTCGGACCGGTCAGATTCCTGCCCTTTCGCATAAAAGACACGCACTGGTTGAAGAGGGAGGTTATTTGCTCATGGATCTGGAGGAAAATGTACTTGAATTCACAGGAACAGTGGCAGCAGAAGGAGGGCTTACTCAGGGACTCACTCAGGAGTATGAGGGACTCACTCAGGAGTATGAGGGACTCAGGAGTATGAGGGACTCACTCAGGAGTATGAGGGACTCACTCAGGAGTATCAGGGACTCGCTCAGGAGTATCAGGGACTCGCTCAGGAGTATGAGGGACTCACTCAGGAGTATTCCGTTTCTTTCCTCCATTGTCTTCTGGCTTTCCTTCCCTATTCTCCACACCATTTTCTATAAGTGATGTACAGTAATAATGGACTGGTCCTCACTCTTGTTATGTGCCTTGGGACAACTATGTTTTGTAAGGCGCTATATAGAAATAAAGTCCAAGATGATGGGACCCAGGAATATAGGGACTCGGATTTGGATAAAGGACAGTGGAGGCCTGGGACAAAATAGAGCAGAATACAGCCCGAGGGCTTCATGGATTAGATTAGATTAATTTCTGCAGAAGACAAACACCTGGAAAATCAGCAGGCATTAGTCCCTGGAACCGAGGGCCCAATGAGGAAGCCATTCTGCTGGCTGTGGGATTTAAACCAGCACACTTGCGGACACAGAAGCAGCATCGTAACCGGCTGAGCCACATAGCAGATGTAGCAGTGGTAGGGTTTTCGACGCAGCTGGATTCCCGTTACCCATAAAGTGTTTCCGGCCCATGGGCCGCATCTTCAGTCTGGTCACAGACGGTCAACTTCCCCTGTAATTGTTCTTCTCATTTCCCGGCGCTGCTCTCCCGCGGATCCGGCCCGGGGCCCCGAGTGGCACCCGGATATGGGTCCGGGGAGCTCAATGGCCGCATGCTTGGGCACGACGCCTCTCGCAGGCCCGCGGGCTTTGAGTGATGCTAATGCGACCAATTAAGAGCCAATCAGCGCTAAGTGCTATATAACCTCATGTCCCTTCAGCTAAAAGGAAAGAACCTGCTGCTTTCTGTGGTTGGTCCATCTTTATGCTTCAGCTCTCCCAGCGATTCATCCCCACCCCCCCCCTCGATCGGCGGGGAGGTGTCAGGCACGGTCCGCGGGGTGCTGGCTGAGCCCGCCTTGGAATAGAGATCAACTCGTTACCCCTGACGATCCTTGAGGCCTTGTGGACGCCCCCCCCAAGGGGACCGGTCCTCTGAAGCTCTCATAAAAACAAAGAGAGGGCAGGGGGGAGAGGGAATGGGGAGCCAGGAATAAATGAGGTGGGGGCCACCAAGGTCGAGGAGAAGACGGGGGATCGGGGGGCGTGAGACAGTAGTACAGGCCACTGGTCATGTGGGTGGGGGTTGGGCAGGGCTGGAATTTCTATTTGTAATTTCTGCGAATAGCCAACTGGGCTAGGTCAGTAGAAGACATGGGCGTAAATAATCAAAACTGTTCAATACAACCCCCTCCCCAATAATCATGTCTCCCCCTAAGTGGATGGAGACCTCAGTCCCGATGTTCAAACCAAAGTTATGCCCTTGGTAGAAGACAGAGATAAATATTCACTAGCCCACAAAGTACAATGTAATTTCCAAGCATCAAGAAAAAAAAAAAGAGGTTTTTGAGGGGAAAAAAAAAACCGATGCAATAAATCTAGTTAGTTTTTCCAATTTCTTTTTGATCTAGCTTGCTAAAGTCTCTACTAATTTGTTGCCCTGGAAAATGGAGAGTTTAATGCTGAATATCGGTTCATCATGTCCTTCAAGCTGATTGGCTAACTGAGACATCCCACACTGGGATTGGCCAAAAAGATCTTGCATATGTCACCACCCCAGAGGATTTTTAGACAGGTAGCAATTAACATACCTGTGGCCTTTTTTTGTTGCTGTATGACATGCAGTTTATCAGCCAGCGAGCTACTGTTCAGGTTTTTCTACTCACCCTTTGTCTAAATTACTCGCCTGAGTAAGTGAGCAGCCTCATTTCCAGCCCTGGGGTTGAGTAGGTGTGTAGCAGGTAGCGAGGGCTAGCAGAATGAATGAGAGCTGTGAATGAAGAGGAACAGAAAACATGAGAATAACAGAAGAAGACGTGAAAGACAATGGCAAGGAGTGTAGAGGACAGAAGGATAGATACAAGACCTTTGAAAATGACAGAATCGCTGATTTTCATCTGACTAGGATGTCTGGGAGATTTGGAGCAGCGTCCATAAGGCAGTGGGCTATTTATAGCTGAAATCCAAAATAAACTGTACAGGGAATTTAAGAATCAGGATACAGGGCTCTCGATAAGGCTCTCCTTGACCGGCGCCTTATACTTTTCAGATGGTAGAACCCATTTAGTCATCATACTGTATGTGGGGCACGTCCGAGCGGCGTGACAATGACGAGCTAAGCATCGGGGCACAATGGCCGCCGGCCAGGAAGCTCACTGCACGTGTCCAGTAGGGTTTGCGGGGGGGGTGAAGGACTCACATTACTACCTGAAAATTGTCCCGTTTACTGAGCTACACAGGTGGGGAGGGGAGCGCTCACTGATTATTGCAACCCCACCCCCAAAAGAGCTGACGCCAACATCCAACTACGTGCCGTTTAAGGACCAGCACAGCAGTGAGTGAAATCAGTACAAATGTATATACATACATACATAGATTCAGCTGCAATAATGATGATGCTTTATTTGCCATTTGTATGAGTACATAGGAATTCTTTGGTTTTCACAAACAGAATCGAGAGCAGATTTACATTCGAAGGAACGAATTAATGACAGGCAGAGGAAACAGGGCTCAGATGGTAAATGGCGGCAAGATGGAGAGAGCGTACTTTTGGAACTTTACATCCAGTGTTTATGCCATTAATGGCACTTCTCCACTGGCCACTGGAATTACAACCCCTCCCCCCCAAAACACCCTCTGCATCTATAGGCTCCCTGCCAGCTGTCCCAAAAATGATTGGATGGTCTTCGTGTCCGGCCACGCCCACTCCTTGAGATTGGGTGCTCCAGGAAATAAACAGCTGAAGATGGTGGCAGATGGAGTTGTCTGCTGGGGCTGTGCCAGGTGAGCCGGTCGCGGTAAGAGGGGGGAGTTCTTTCGGATGTCAACCTCCATCACTGGCTCTTGGAGTGGCAGGCTTTCTCCCGGTAGATTGCCTCGGTGAATGGTCTGCAAACACAGGCAACCATAAACCATGAGTTCCTAGTGGCCCCGCTGTCACTGTGCCACCCCGTACCAGGCACGGGCGGGCGGAGACCAAACAGGTGGGAGGGTGGGGGCGCAGACACATCATCGATCGTGTGCCCGACAGCGGTGCTATCTGGCTCACGGCCCGGTGGTCACGGGCCGGAACCCAGCAGTATCTCATCTGCGAGGCAGCGCCAGTGAACGTGGGCATGTTTGTGTTCCGACGTTATCTCTCGCGTGAGGAAAATCAGGAAATCCATTGCGGCGAGCGGAAAAGCCGGCGCATGGTCCCATGAATGTCGGAGACGTGTGCAGAGACACGGCCACGGCATCCTCAGGCATAACTAGGCGATCGCCGATACACGAGCCGTGTTTACGTTTCAGTCCGTGACGTGCAAACAGAGTAGTGTGAGGTGATCCAATCACAGCCCACTGTTCTTACACACTTCAGCTTCCTGTTAACATCATCAAGGAACAGAAAAAGGTGCGCTACTAATGTATATTTAAATGATAAAGGGAGAAAAACAAAGACAAGAACAAGCACACAATTGCCTCATCACAGGAAGCTGCAGTCTCCCTAGGGGGCGCCAGAGGGGGGTGTGTTATTTACTACTTTTTGGCACAGTGCTCTGGCTGACGTGGCCTGGGGGGGCCAACGAGCCCACTATAAACCCTAACTCCCCCCTCACGGTTGAGTCATCTTCAGTTCTTCGTGCACAATGTGCGTGCCGAAGTAGGTCAGTAGGAAAGGGGATCGACACGTCGCGGGGCAGGTTACTGTGGCAACCGCCGGGTCACTGGGGGTCGTGTCTGCCATAGTGGCTAAAGACCCAGCACGAGTACCTGCAACAGGTGTGTAGATACTGCAGTTAAAATACCTGACTGTGTGTATGTATATCTACCATGTGCAGGGGCTGACCGCTTACTAATATAACAGACCGAAATAAGATTAGGGCGGGGCTTGTCGTTAGGAGAGCCAGCCTATCCTGGAATACAGCCCCGATCTGCGCCTGTGGGGATACTGGTCTGTTCTCCAAGAAGAACAACCTCCAGTGCGCTGGAAGATGAAGCAGTTGAGAATCTGCTCCATAGCCCACACTGCTGTACATCCCGGTCCTGGGCTCTGAAACCCGCAGCGCCATCCTGATCCTCCCGGCGGCCGCTATGATGCGGCATTTGCCGGTTTTTGTGACTGAGGTCCCTGCCAGCTGCCAGGATCCTTGAAAGTTTCTTGAAACCCACTATATAAGATTTTGACTGGGAGGCCTCTCTTACATCTGACACGTACCAGTAACCGGCTTTCAAAGGAACATGACTCACGTCTGCAGCTGCGTTTGTCATTGTGCTTCCAGTCCTTTGTCATTTGGCGTTTCCATTAATCTGTCCAGAAACACGCCTCTTTGTATACAAACACACCTCTATGTGTCAAAGTAAAATTGTACAGGGTCACCTACTGTATCGCTACAGGTAAAGAATTATACCTGAAGTTTTTTCAATTAATTAAATTAATTAAGATGTTGTGAAACATGACAGGTGTGGCCTAGCTCACCCTTCCTCTGGCACCCTTGGGGTAGTTTTCAGGGCTTCAAGGGCTTTGCTCACTCTTCCTGCCATAGGATTTGAACCGACAACCTTTCGATCAGGGGCTTCTGCATCCTAACCTGCAGAACCACACGCCTGTTTTACGACATAACTGCACATACTTATGGCATCAAAGCAAATCTGAAAGCGGCTCTTGGGGGGCAGCGGTGGATCCGTGGAACCGCAGCAGCGACGGTAATCTTAGGCGTGTTACAGAGGAGAATGGGGCGCATGCAGCGGGTTTACAGGGGTTCTCAGGGGCTCTCAGGGGCCACAAGCAGGCGAGCGGGAAGTGAAGGAACAGGGTCAAACCAACGCACTCCTACATTCACCCAGACTCACAGGTCACTCTGCACTGACAGTCAAAGGTGGAAGGGAGAGGGAAGGCGGTGAGCCAAGGAGCAAAGAGTTACCCTTCGAACAGGAGCGCCACCTTGTAGCAGAGTCCCACAACCACGGTCAGGATGAGGCCTACAGGACTGGCATGGCTGTAGGGGGAAGAAGGAGGTCACATGGTCAGGGTCACATGTTTTTCTATCAGCAGGCAGGTAACTGGATGGAGCTGGTTAAAATTAATCAGCGTTACATGGAACCGCATGTATGTCAGACATGTCACATAAGAGCAGCTCTTCCGGTGAATGAATAGGACTCCCATTGAGATCCTTACATTTACCCAGAAAGGTCACCAAGGAAACTTTCTTCTGCGTTCCTGTTTCATAACTGCTCTTGACCTGATTCTGGTACTGAGGATGTGCAATTAAAGGGCACTGACTGCTTCTGACTCATTTTAGATCATCATAACTCTTTTTATATAAAACGGGGATATGTGATAAATGGGATGGCTGATTAAAAATCCCCAGACAAACAAATAATGGTAACAAATAATAGAAGTTTATTTGCTTATTTCACACATACTCATCGGACACAACCATGATTATTTATGGAGGCTGATTCATCTCTTTGAACTTCATTTCACTTCTAGCTGCTCGTCCTGATCAGGGTCCCAGGGTGCCCGGAACCCATCCCAGGCAGCAGGGGGCCCAGAAGCCATCCTAGGGGGTATGGGGCCCATCCCAGGCGGCACGGGGCCCGCAACCCATCCCAGGCAGCAGGGGTCCTGGGTACACGCTGTTCAGGGTGCCAGTCTATCGCAGGGCGACTTAGAGATAGACTGCACACTCACGGAGCAGAGGCAGAACTTACAAATAACCCATAGGGTTGGAGGCACAAACTGTTCCTCACTGAGCCAACGTGAACTTGAATGAATAGGTTCTTATATTATTTATTAATCACTGAGTAGGAGATGGAAATGGGCCACCTACAGAAACAAACAGGGCGGGTCCACTGCATTCCCACAGTGCTGTGTTAGGTACCAGCTCTGGCCCCAACACAAACTGGCACTCGTTACCCTCCAGTGGCTCCTTATCACAGACCCAGCCTAGTTCTAATGTGCGGTCTGTCCTGCTTGTGCATCGCTTTGGATCAAAATGGCTGCTAAATAAATGAAGGTAAATGTCACATTCACACATGTCAGTGTGGACCAATCATAGTTTGCCTGCATGGCCACACCTGCCCTTAGCTGACGAGCCCCCCCCTGCCAGATAAGCGGTTAATTGATGCACTGATGGACAGACGTCACTCATGCCGAACCACCCATGTGACACTACGGGTAAAACCACAGGCACAGCGACTCCTGCAGACAGAGCGGAGTAACTTCACTCTGCATTAAAGCCCCGTCACAGGACAAACAGCAAAGTGCAGAAAGATGGCCGTATTAAACATCATCGAACCGAAACCAGCCACACGTGACACTTTGCCAATATCATTTATCACGGCCGATTGCAGGGGCCAAGGGCCCCAACGAGGCAGCAGGCAACACAGACGGATTTATCGCCTCGAAATGGGACCAGAGCCCATTCATTAAGGGACAAACACCCAAAATAAGCACCGATTCTCGAGGCACGTGCCACGGCCACATTTAAAGGCCATCAGCCTGGCCACTGATCAGGCTCACTGAGCCTCGTCACCCCATTCGCCTGTCGGCACAGTGGCTGACGATTGATCGCCATGGAGATGCGAGTGATCGATTTAGCCTCATTCCCATTCCCCGCTCTGACCTCCTTCCTCTAATAATACCCAATATCGATCGAGTACCTGGCCATCACAGGTATAAAAACAGGGGTCTGAAGGTCAGCATGCAGACACAGTCAGGAATCATGTAAGCAGCAGCAGGTCCTCAGGGGTCACAGTCAAAGAGTTTGTTATTGTCCGTGTCAGATACATGATGCAGAGTCACACACCAAGGTGGAGTATCATTCGTGTTGGTCGTAGTGCAAATAAATGGTAATAAATAGAATAAAAATGGTTAAACATACAAACATGACATATCGCCATTAAAACATAGACAAGATAAATACAGTTAACCAAGTGATTGTTTGGGAAACACTGTGCAAATTTGCCATGGACTTGAAGCAATTGGAAAAATAGATAATCAGACTTTAGTTTGTTAGTCCTTTTAAGAGACTTAGACTGAGAGACACCAGGCTGTAAATAGCGTGTGTAAACAAGCTGTTTGTAAGTTTCACTGTCTGGGATTTCAGGCTGGTGAAGGTCGGACCAGAAAGGAAGAGGGACCAAGAAGAACAACATCAGCGTCATCATCAGTATCATCGTCATCATCATCGTCATCATCATCGTCGTCATCATCGTCGTCATCATCATCGTCGTCATCACCATCGTCGTCATCACCATCGTCACCATCATCGTCATCATCATCATCGTCATCATCATCGTCGTCGTCATCATCGCCGTCATCATCGTCGTCATCATCATCATCATCATCGTCGTCATCACCATCGTCATCATCATCATCGTCATCATCACCACCATCACCATCATCATCGTCATTATCATCATCGTCGTCATTATCGTCATCATCACCAACATCATCGTCGTCATTATCATCATCATCATCGACGCACTGCTGCTCTGCACTTTGCTAACCAGAGTTTTTTTCCCTCTGGGCTTATTTCATACTCCCAGTAATTCTTAGGACTATTCAGTAAATTTGAAATGAAACTGCTTATTCGGATGATTCCAGAAGCCTGGTCTCTTTCGGTGATAAAAAATCTCTGAGTAGGAATCTGGAGGAATCGTGAAGGTTTATCTACCCATCCACTGATTTTCCATGACCACTCATCCTGTACTGCGTGGCGATAATGCAGAAGCTGATTCTATGAGGCATGGGGCACAAGGCAGGGGAGGCCAGTCCATCACAGGCTCAAAACTCATATGCACACCATCACACGCCTCTGGCAATCTAGTGCCCACAGAGCAGGATTCGAACCCACAACCCTAGAGGCATATATCAAAAATTACTTGAGAAATGACTGTAGAACAGAAACGCAGAAAGGACAGCATTGTAAGCATTGAAGACACACGTCTTTCCCCAAAGATCTGTCAGCCCGCATTCCGGAGGGGGGTACGGATTGATCGAAGGCTCGTTTGCTCACACCACAGTCAATCGCAGAAAGCCCAACAGCAATCAGCCCGGGCTGTTACCGCTAATCAGAGCGCAGAGCTGAGCCACGAAGAGTCACTGCATCCGTAAACAAGGTAGCCGGTGATGGTCATCGCCATGGTG
Organism: Gnathonemus echidnorhynchus; assembly: GCA_026776725.1. Lineage (NCBI taxonomy): Eukaryota > Metazoa > Chordata > Actinopteri > Osteoglossiformes > Mormyridae > Gnathonemus > Gnathonemus echidnorhynchus. The sequence continues at coordinate 3,977,282 of JAODJU010000095.1, forward strand.
ACGTCAGACCCCCAGCTGTTAGCCAAGCCAGCCTGATGCTGCCTGTAATCATGGCTCTTAGTCTGAACAGACAAATCCTCTTTGGAGCAACATTCAAAGCCACCCCTGACAACACATTTTATCTTTTATTTATTTAGCAGAGAGTTTTACCCAAAGCAGGGTCATCCGGTCCCTGGAGTAACTAGGGGTTAAGGGCCTCGTTCAGGGGCCCAATGGTGACATCAATCTGCCAGCCTGGGATTTAAACCAGTGACCCTCCGATCATGTACACTGGGTCCTAACCCACTGAGTCACACGCTGCCTTTTTTTGAGCACACAGAAAGACAGACACCACTTGAATGAATGAATGGTGTTTGGACCTTGTGGCTGTAGCTTACGCGTCTAAGTCACATAACTGGAGTCAAAACTTCCTATAAAAGTGTGTGTGTGTGTGTCTGTGTGCAGACTGCAACAAAGTTGTGATACAGCTGTAGCCTGCATTCTGAAAACTGTACAGGAGACACGACACTGCCACATACATGGGTAATTTACCATGATAAAATAATTCTCAGCATTTACGTAGCAGACCAGAGATGTACAGGTCCATGCATACAGAATGGGCACCGAGGAAGAAAGGCAAAGATCATCATCAGCAACAAATGCTCCGAGAACACGGTGCGTTAACAACTGCCCACCCTACTGGACACAGCGTGCACACTGGAACACCGGCAGCGGCGTATGCGTTGTCACAGCGCTGCTTGCACAGTACGCACCATCACTGCGCTACTGGCACAGTCCGTACACGGCGTATGCCTTGTCACTGTGCTGCTTGCGCGGTCTGTACACGCGGTCACTGCGCTACTGGCACAGTCCGTTCACGGCGAATGCGCCGCCACTGCGCTACTGGCACAGTCCGTACGTTCTAAGGCTCCTCCTACTTTTGTACTCAGCAGTTTATTGAGTTTCTATGAAGAACAGCCCCCCTCCCACGCCAATTCCACACTAATGACAATTAAAGTGCACTTTCCCTCAACGTGATTTTGCTCACTTACACCACTGAAAAATAATTAGGCACAAATTAAGCAGATATTAAGTATTTCATCTTAAGTGGTTAATCAATAATTCATGAACTTCACTGTTCCAGCACTTGAAACAATGAGCTATTGCTGACAGTCGTAATCAGTAGGTGAAAACATTTTTTAAAACATTTATATTTAAATGGAGGAATGTTACCCTTAAAACCCTTTTGGAATCTGGAGCTTTGAAATGTCAAACCAGGCCTCAGCAGAGCTTCACTGACAGGCGGACTGTGGTCATGTGACCTGACAGCGCCCCCAATGAGGACAGACGGACTGTGGTCATGTGACCTGACAGCGCCCCCAATGAGGACAGATGGACTGTGGTCATGTGACCTGACAGCGCCCCCAAGCCGCGACATGACGACGACCCAGGGCAGCTCCTGCAGCTCTGCAGTCAGATATATAATGAGGCCAAAGACGCTTATCACACTTTTCTGGACAGAGCGATACTTCACACATTGCACTCTGCATATTTTGTCTTTCAGCCATTTTAAAAATTGTATATTTATTTCATATATTTATACTTCCTAACCATTTGTCTACTCTGATGTACGAGTGACTTTGTTTTGTTTTGTGCTGTCTAATCATGCTTTATGTTACCAACTGTACAAAAGGCAAATTCAGTTCAGTTCAGTTTAATTCAATTAATCTTTATATAGCGCCTTTCACAACAAGTGTCGCCTAAAGGCAATTTACATGGGTGTGTTGTGGTGCATTGCATCATCATTAAGTCAGAATAATGCAGAAACAGGGGAAAGGGAAGAGAGAGAAAGAAAGATAGGAAGGACGAAAGAAAGGACGAAAGAAAGAAAGAAAGGATGAAAGAAAGGACAAAAGAAAGGAAGAAAGGACGAAAGAAAGGAAGACAGAAATAAAGAGAGACAGAAAGCCAGATGACTACCCCGAACAAGCTTAATGATTCCAGAAGAGTCGACACTGTTACCCCCCCAGCAGAAGTGTGAGTTGACGTGCGTTGGGTGACTGTAGGGTGACTGCTCACCCTTCCCTATCTCACACAGACAGACATTCAAGGCCGTGTGTTTGTACAGACCACACCACTAAGCCACACCCATCGCATGCGTCCAATCAGGGCTTCAGGAACAATCTGAAGGACGTAAAGGCTGATTTTCAGGCCCTGCGGTCCAGGCATCACCCCCCGCCCCGCCCGCCCCCCAGCCCTGTGGCTCGGGGTCGCTGACATCAGTGCGCTGTGTCGTCAGCAGCTGCTAAGTGACTGCTGACCCTCGTCAGCCCTGATGGGACGGTGGGACCAGGGTCCTGCTGGGAGTCACCAGCTCCCCCCCCCCCCCCCCCCCCCCATCAAATAAGCACGGTTCTCATGCCATCCACAGCTTAGACCATCGCTTCCTGCCCGCATCTCCACATGGCCCCCCAGTAATGATTACGCAGCAGGAAGGGGCGTGCTGAGAGTATTACGACAGCTAATGAGAATACACTGGTGGGGGGGGGCATGTACTGTCATCAAGCGAATGGAAGCATTCACCCCCCCCCGGTAATGGGGGCCATTAAGGGAAGTGGGTCAATCTCATTGACAGGGGGCCACAAGGAGAAATGAATGTACAAAAACGCTGATGCAGGAGACAGTAAATCCGGGGGTCGCTGTAGTTAGTGCTGCAACATTTTCACTCCTTCAAAGGCCGACAGATGGTCGGAAACTCGGTTAATGTGATACGGCCCGTTTGCGGAGTCACGGCGGTCAGACTGCTGCACGGAGGTGAAATGGACCATGCGGCACAAATGGGGGCCACGGCGGTTTCCAGGGGGCGGGAGGGATGGTGAGGGGGAAGAAGGAGGAAATAAAACAGCGGGTCAAAGAACCGTAGAAAGGATCGTCTGAGAGTGAGCGAGAAGACCTTCCCGGTAATCGGCACTGGAACCTTCAGCGATGTTCCCTCATCTTGCACCGCCATGGGGTTACAGCTTACGGGGGCTGGGACTGGCGTATGGCTCAGCAGGTCAAAACACAGCGCCTGGGATCAGAAGGTTGCTGGTTCAAATCCTGGCAGACTATTACTACCATGGGGCCCCGGAGTGAGGCCCTTAACTCCCAGCTCCTGGGCTGCCGGACGCCGGCTGACCCTGCAGTGCGGCCCCCAAACTTACCGTCATCTGTCTGTGTGTCATGGTGAGCAACGTGGGGTAGGAGAAAAGACCGTTTCCCATGGGGGTCAGTGAAATGTCACTATTCAACTATTAAAAAAACAGTTTGGAGAGGAACTTAAAATGCTGACTGCCGGGTAAGAAGCTCTGAGATGACAGCATGCGGGGGGGTAATCTAGGCGTCAGGGTGATAAGCAGAGGATGGGGTGGTCGCGTCTGACGTCGGCCCGACGCCCCAAACTGAAAACATCACCCGTAGGTTGTGATAGGAATTTCGATGTCGTGCAGACAGCCGATACCGGAACGGACAGTGTAGCCGTTTGAGCATTCTTAGGCACTGACTCCATAATGTTAGCAAGTCCTGGGGGGGTTGCGCAGCATGTTGACCTTGGAACCCCAGAAGTTTTTTTTCTCCCTACTTGGGAGTTTTTGGTTCCTCTCCTCTGTTATCTCCTTCCTTCCTTCCTATACATGATGTAACAATTGACTGTGGCAAGGCGCTATATAACATTAAACTGAAATCCGGGAAGAGCTTCAGTCGGCCTCAGTAAACAGTACATCACTGATAAACATGGAGCACGTATCAGTGTAAAGTTCCACTGTAAGGAAACAGCTCTAGCTGAAGGTATCAGCTCAAGAAAATACAAATAGAGGGAGTGACAGCTCAGCATCTGAGACGGCGGCTCAGGATCTGGCTGTTTGTCCCCTTTTGTAATTCAGAAACAAACTGAAGTGCTTCTGCTTTGCTTCACAGCGCCATATTTCACCACAGCTGCACTCGAAACTTTTCAACTATGAAGTCCTTCCACCTGTTAATTAATTCGAAAAGCACCACATGTGCTGATTAATGTGCCGCTTTCTGCAGGGCCAGATTCGATCAGGCCGTCCTCAAGCCCCGCTGTGCCGGCTGTTTGTTTTTCAGAGTCACGGCTGTGGGAACTGCAGGTCTTTTTAATTCATAAATGCGGTTTCTATGGAAACCAAACAGCAATTAGGCTGTGACGTCACACATGCCATCAAAATATGAGAGCAGGGAAAAAAGGGGGGGGGGGCGCATTTTATAGTCAACTATACAGAGACAAATGTCCAAGATGATCTTAGATGTTGCTGCGTAAGCATGGACCAGTCTCGGTTGCCATGGTGACAGAGCCAGCAACTAAGCAATGATACTAAATACATGGAGGGGGGGGGCTGGGGGTGTGGGGTTACATTTACCTGCTATTTGGATGAAAAACTCCCATGCTGGTACAATGACAAAGGTGTCAGGTAGCAGAAGGCAGAAGTTCGAGGGACTGCAGGAGAAGAACGCGTTCCACAATGTTCCATGGAACTGCAGGAGAAGAACGCGTTCCACAATGTTCCATGGAACTGCAGGAGAAGAACGCGTTCCACAATGTTCCATGAAACTGGACCCCACTTCCTGTGATGGGAGTCCAGGGCAATTAGGGGCAAAGACAAGGCATTTAGCCTTTAGCCTTGAAGAAGTCCCCTAGATCCCAAAAAATGGCTGAATTTCTACACAGCTTTTGGATAAACGAGTAATAATTATAACCAAGAATAAGGGTCGTAATGCAGCCGTCGGCCGAAAGCCGATTAGGCGTGACAAGCGTCTCGTTAAACTCGCGGTTGCTTGCAGATGGCCCAGTCATGCCGCGTGACGTGGTGGCCGCGAGCCATTTCACTGGTAAGCCAGAGCGCTGAAAACGGGGTCATTCTGGGAAAGAGATTTCAGGGCCCCCTGAAGCTGTGAAGGTCTGTGAGGTAATGGTCAGAATTAAGCTAATCAGCTGATTATGCCGATTCTGTCACCAGACCTGGGATACCTAGAAAGTGAAAGATGAAATATAGAGACTACCTCACAGAGACTACCTCACGCTTGTTTATGGTCTATCTCCTGAAGCCCTCTTACCAAAGCTCTCACATCACAGCTGTATGCCCATGATGTATGACCTGCCACACTTGTACATCTTGCAGGACCAGCCAAATAAATGTAAATATGCCAGTAGGCTGGGAACCACGCAGAGCGGGTCGCCGTGGTCTCCCTCCGGTTTCTGACCCGGTGATTTCATAGGTCAGCCACCTTCACGCAGCATGACCACCCCTTAAACAAGCAACCTGCGCAGAGCTCCTTAATTTCAGGGAGGACAGGGTTGACACACCGTTGACTCGCTAAGTTGGAACCCCTTAAGAAGATGCCCCCCCCCCAACGACGGTCTATGTCGCCTATAGACCGCTCGCGAGTCAAATCCCCGGGCCAGAGCCTCTGAACGGCCGTGTAGACTTTCCAGATTCCATCCCTTGATGATTCTCCTGCAGCGGGCTGCTGCTGACCTGCACAGCTGGGATGGAGGGGGGGCGCAAACCGCCCCTACAGGGGCCTGCATACCTCAGGCGGACAATGACTGCGATTAACATAGCAGAGTGAGATCAAATTGAGCTTCTTTCCACTTAGAAACCAAAACAAACACAGTAAGAGCACTGTGGCCTCATGTCGGTGAGGTTGTGGGTTTGAATCCCACTCTCCCCATGTTTCTTCTGACATGCAGCTAGGTGAATCGATGCTTCTAAATTGCCCAGGGGGTGAGTGTGCCCTCTGTGCTGGCCTGCTATGTCATCTTGATGGGTTCCAGGCTCACTGCAACCTTGCAGTGGGTGATAACAATGAATGACTACGATCTACAAGCAGACCAGCGCACTATAAGCATACTAAGTCTGTCAGTAAGCTAGGATGTTACACGTGTGAAACAGGACCGGTGGGTTCGGATTGGGCACAAGCGTACGGGAGCAACACGGGACCCAAACCCCAGAACCATGTGCTGCTCCCCTCACCTTATGTCCCTCTTAGTGGGGTCACCAGACACTTGCTAGGGGGCATTACTGAGCAGGCAGAGGGGGCAGATGGAGGGTCTGGTTCTGATCCAGGGCTGCAAGAGTAGGAATGCTGGAGAGGGAGAAGGGACGAGGAGGCCCCTGAGGGGGGGCTTAAACTCCACGGCAACGGGCGCCCGTTTTGCCTAGCAACGGCACATGGCAGTCACCGGCTGCTCGGTCACCATCGCCATGGAGATGGGGCACCGAGCGCAAAGTTGCCCCCCCCCACCAGCGAAAAGTAACTGGAGACTCTTGAGAGGGGCTGTCATTGGCCGCATTTTCAGCCCGATCAGGACCCGTTTTGCAGTGAGTCACACAGCTTTTCACTGGAAATACAGACTGTTCAGCTTTTCTCACTTATGTACCAGACGGGGAAAAAAAATCAAACAAAATCCAGAGCAGACAAACAGACCCAGAAAAAAAAACAAACACCTGCTTCCTGAAAAGACCCCAACTCAACCTACAACTAAATAATCAAACATGAAACATGCTTTTTATTTTATAAAAAAAAAAATGGATGTTGTTTTGACTGCTTGTACCGTTTTCCTCAAAGTCTCTGAATAAGCATCTAAATATTTGTCAGTTGTCTGAAAAAAGTTAATGCATTTGTATTATTTATTTGTTTGGCCAGGACTCCAGTAAATCATGATGCTAAAGGATAAGCAATTAAAAAGCTGATCTCCTGTCCTCTCGGGTCATGTGACCGTCAAGGTCCTCACAGATGATTGGTCGAAAACAGCAACGCTCATTATTGCATGTTGTGTATTTTCCCCGATGGACTCTGCCTCCCTGATCTCCACCCCACCCACCAGGATTAAAAACTCTGCACGTGTTCAAACACGCAAACGGGCCACCTCTGCCCATACTCACATCAGCGCCAGACCCAGGTAGTTGGCAGTGCTGCCCCAGTACATGGGGTTGTCCATCACGTTGAAGGGGAAGCCCGTGACCCTGTGCTCCATCAGGATGCCGAAGTAGTCGCCTGGAATAGAGAAGCGGCAGAGAGGAGCAGTCAGCCAGATGGAGGTCGGCATGACAACGGCTCTGTAACAAAGGCCTCAGCGCCTCAGAGACGCGCACTGGCTACATTCTTAAATGTCCGCTCGAGAAGCCGGGATGAGTGTACTGAACACGGACACTCATGCACGGTACCTCCGCCCACGAGCAGACAGCACATTTATCAAAGATACAGAATATTTCATATTTTATGTCATTTCAATGGCTTCTATTCTGGCTCTTTGCCACATTCAGTGCTCATGATATGATAATAGAAAGTCGTAAAATTGACAGATTTTTCAGAATCTGAGCATCTGCAATACACATTAAAACAGACACCTGCCTTCAGCTAGACCCCGTTTCCCATAATCTTAGCCAGCATTCAGCCTGAGTGACATCTCTGAAAGCCAATGGCAGGACCCTCAGATGTGGGCCGGGGGCGGGATTTCCCCCCTTAACTACAGCGACAAATGAAACCGAAGCAAATCTGCGCCACCTGCTTCAATAACAACTTTTTATTCAACTCTCACAGTGCCTGTCATTGTCAACCAGCAACCCCCAGTCCAGAGAAACCCAGTTATTTCAAATTCATCCCCACTGGCCCATTTTCCATGAGAACAAAGCAGGTATCACACCTGGGGAAGATGGGGGGTCGTCAATTAAGCACAGTGGGGAGAGCGGGAGGACAAAGGGGTAATCTCTGCCGTTATATAACCAGGGACCCGTCATCGAAGTGGAAAAACATTTCCATATATCCAAACTAAACACGACACACCTGCGTAGGGGGGGGGGGGGGGGGGCATTGATAACCCGCCTTC
>JAODJU010000095.1:3999464-4024828 GCA_026776725.1 Gnathonemus echidnorhynchus
ATCAGAGGGCCACCAACCCAGACCAGCTCGGGGACCCATCAGAGGGCCACCAACCCAGACCAGCTCGGGGACCCATCAGAGGGCCACCAACCCAGACCAGCTCGGGGACCCATCAGAGGGCCACCAACCCAGACCAGCTCGGGGACCCATCAGAGGGCCACCAACCCAGACCAGCTCGGGGACCCATCCCCAGGGCACTGAAGGACAAAAGAGAGGGGAGGCAACGGAACAAACTGCAATCTTTGGAAGTGACAAGATTAGGGGGCTGGTGAAGTCAATATTGGAAAAAAAGGGAGGCAAGAAAGGGGGGAAGAGAGAGAGAGAGAGACAGACAGACATAGAGAAAGAAAAGACAGGATTGCAGATACATGTGATGGCTGTGGGTGATGGGAGGTGGTGCAACTGTAAACAGAGAGGAAAATAATAAAGGTAATGATAATAATAAACCAATAACCATAATAAGAATCAGAGTAATACTACTGATATACCATGAAAATAAATAATAATAATAATAATAATAATAAAAGAAATAATGAAACTAAATGTGCGGCCAGTGAACACAAAATATTTTGCTTAAACCATCAGTAAAGCAGAATTAAAAGAAAAGAAAAGAAAAGAAAGGAGGGAAGGGAAGGAAGAAGAGAAAAAGTAGTGAAGTAGGTGCTTCACGGGTAAGTGTAGCAATGAGACATTCAATGTAAAGGTGCCAAATGAACAATGAGAGGGTGACCACAAGGTTCTGTACTGGGACCACTTCTCTTTTTCATCTGTACAAAATTCACAAAACTCATATTTCACATATTTCACAAAGCGGTTAAATCCGCAGATGGTACAATTAGGTGCAACCCACAGCCGACTCTGGTACCAAGAGGAACTAATGAACATTACAGAGTGGGCAGACATTTAGCAGATGAGCTCTTCACATAATATTAACTGATCTTGAGTGATATTTTAGGCGTTTACATAGCTGCCTCCCCGGTGTTTGCATCACACCGCCGTGATGACACAGGAAATAAGCAAACTAGATACTTGGATATATTTGTAATCATGCAGAATTTAAGGATGTCGTGCTGGGAGCAGACAGCAGATTGGTGAGCGCTCACTACGAAAAGGATGCTGCAGATTTCTTTGTGATCTCCCAGAAACGACGGAGATGGTTTCTGGTCCCTTGGAGCAGCTGCATGAGGACTGGCAAGAATCTCTAGACTTGCTGACTAATTTACTACAGAATCAGTTTAAAAAACACTATTACACAGAAAGAAAGCAGGAATTTGAGCTGAAACTCCCCAGCATAGGTCCCCGAAACGCTGCCTGACTGTAAGCGAGTTGCCGTGTGCTGCACTGCTGTCACCTGGGTACGAGGCTCACTCTGGTTGGGCAGCCAGACCACGTGACATTAGGGTGGGTGGGCACTGGGTGACGTGGCAGCATCCCAGGTGGGGCATCAGGGTCCGGGTGTGAGGGGAATCAAACTCTGCCTTATATAACAAATCGGAATATGATCCGGATAAACTGAACGAATGAGCTCACCGCTAAAGTTCAGCCTACCCCGGAATCACACACCCCCCCCCCCCCCCCCCCCCCCCCCCCCGAATCACCCCCCCCCCCCCCCCCCATGAGTCACTACCTCCCAGACCAGTGTGGTTACTTCACCACGCTCTCCTCCAGTGGTACCCACGCTTCACCCTTGCTGATATCCCATAGTGCTCTCCCTCTGCTGCCTCCCGGGTTCAAAAAGCCCACAGCCACTTCAAACCCCAGTCTGTGGTATCGTTGTTCCTAATGCATTTGCATTCTTTACATTGAGCCACTAATAGTGTTTATATTGGACACTGGCTACCAATCAATGCAGAGAGCAAATAAAATATATCCATACAGACACACGCACACAAATTCTCATACTCGAACACACTTAGACACTCCAATTCACACACACTCATACTGAAGCACACTCAAAAATACACACACTCACACACACAAATTCTCATACTCAAACACACTCACTCAATCTTATTCACTCACAGTAAAGCTGAAGTCTCCCCCTTATGAAACAAAACTGCATGGCAATATATTGGAAAATATAATGCAATATATTAAGTACAGTGGTACATCAGTTCTCGAAATCATTAGAACACGAATTTCTTAAAAGTCGAACCAACCAGTTCGAAAAAAAAAAAATTACCTAGAACTCGATCTAAATCTCAGAAGTCAAACCGTGAACACCGACCTAAGATAACTTGTACACGCGCGGAAATTAGTCACGGGGCACGTCTCTATAAATGTAAGATAAATGTAAGTTGATGAAAATAAGGTCTATTTAGCCCAGACTACCTTAAATCTGGCAAGTTACCTGGCTAAGCAAGTAACCCTGCTTTGTGAAACAGGCCCCTGAGGTACCACTGTAATACATTTCCAGCAGCACTGCACCACATTTTGCACAGACCTCACATAAAAAGCCCCTCACCAGGATAAGTGAGAAACATTTTATATATGTTTATTTTCATAGAAAATATTGCACAGGAATCTGTACCAATTCAGTGAAATTTTAACAGGAAAAAAATCTAATTGCATAAAACACTGGATACAGGATAAGACTTTGAAATCCTTTTAATGGAAAATACTGCAGGCTGTACATCTTGATAAAAATGTGTACGTCGTTCCTCTGCTTTTTTCTGCCAATATAAAGATAAAACAGCTCACGATTACATGAATAGATAGCGTTTAACCGAGGAGCTTGTGGCGAGGACACTTTCAGCCTATCAGAGCACAGAATCCAATAACAGGTTTCAAAAAGAAAGAAAAAAGGAAATTCTACATGTATTTTAAAAAGCCCATAATGGAGAAGCCATTTCAGGAAAGCGCCTGCTCTCAGCGAGGATACATGAGACCACTTACGTGAGCGATTACAGCTACCCTGACATTTCAGGGCGATCTGATTACATCACATTTCTGGGCACACCTGGTAAGTGGGAGACATCTGAGAGCTCGAGGTCCACGAGAGGAACGAGCAGGACCTTTTGGCAACTGCGGCTCGACAAACTCATGGGTATAAAAAGCACGTTATTCTGGCTGGTTGCTGAGGTCATGTGACAAAAACATCAAACTTAGTTTTCATTTCTAGAAGTGCTGAGATTCCATTTACGGCAGCTGTCTTTAGTGAATAATCTGCAAAACTTGAGGGTGCGTTTGTCCCCCAAACCAAGCCACACACACATTAACGGACACTAAAACACAGATGTAAATACTCTAGGGCTGCCGCTAACAACTATTTTTCTATTGATTAATCTATCAACTCTTTCACATATTAGTCGATTAATCTAGATGATTACTTTTCCTCCATTTAAGTTAACTTAAATGGGCTTTAGATAACGGACACCAGCTTTTTGGCACTATAAGGACGTTACTCACGCCCACAATTGGATAAGCAGAATAGTAGAATGCTTAAAATATGAATGAGAGGTATACCATGATGCCCAAAAGTTCTGTATGAATGTGGCGTTTCCTCATGCTTATTAAATTTTGTTAGTGGAGCATTTTTTTGGTAAATATAATGTTCATTTTTATTTCAATTCACTTATTAATTTTTTTTAATTTAACGACTGTTTTCGATTTAGTTTTAGTTTGCGGTAACGACACTGGTCCCAACAAGCCCAATATACACCAACATACACTCCGTCACCGTCAGGCAGCGCAGAATAAGCCCAGATTTTAGCCTAAACATTTTCTCAAACACTTATTGAATAAAAATTCTAAGGTAGCAGGCAGACAACTTCATGGCTTTAATAATGGTTGTACTTAGCAGCTACAAGGACAGAGGATATTAAAGAGCTGTCCGTACTAATGGTAAGTTAATAAACATGAATAGACAACAAAGTGGTTTTGGCTACTCTGGGGTACCGTCATCCAGCATAGCGCTCGTGCCGTGCGGCATGCCACTGAAACTCTGTAAAGTGTATAAACCACCTTTTGTTCTGTGATAATCTGAACTATTCTCACAATTTCATAGTGATATTGAAGCAAAACATTTGTTATAATGAATTAGAAATTAAAGAGGTAATTTCATTAAAATAATTTTGAAAACGATGCATGGATTTAAAATATCGATGTTGAGGCATTTTCAGCGTCGACGTCATCAATTCACAACTTCAGTTTAGGGAAGCATCAGGTTACCTGGAGTCTCTCTCTCTCATTCTAATCTGATGACCCACAGTGTTCACGCCCATCACTGAAACCTCAGTGAAACATCGGAGTTTGACACATAAAAATTAAACAGCAACTTCATCCAAACAAGATGCACAACTCTAAATTCTGCTCACACGTATCTTTCTGGACATGAGTTTGATCATTTCGAACATGAATGGAATGCTGCCTCTTTCATTGTGTCTTATGACAACAGGGGAGGTGCAGAGCCTGGTTCTGATGCTGGCCTGTGCGTAGATACAGGGAGTTCAGATATGCCACAAATGTTTGCCAGTGGGAAAAGAGCAGCGTCCTTCAGTAAGCCTACTAGTATCTATTTTCAGGGACAGCTGGGAACTCACGGCCATCAAATGCAACTTAAACTTTTGTAGAGAAAAACAAAAAAATGTTCTATGCTAACCAGCTGATTGAGGTCTAGATATTAGATTCCGTGGTAAACTTCAATAAATGTTCAACCTACTAGTTATAAAAGCTGGTCCTGATAAGTTACATACCAATTTTTCTTTTTGCAAAATATATTTTATTCTTCTAAAGTAAATAAGCACTTTACTACTCCGTAACCTACTTATTGAGTGAAGCCACTTCTTGTTCACTGATTTCCAGGGAGTGACTCTTTCTTGCATCTAACAAAATGTCCAGCCAATTGCCATACAGAGCTGGTCACATGGGACGAAGATGACCATTTAGTCGGAGAATGTCGGAGCCACCAGTGCACCCCCCAGTCTTATGAATGAATGAATGAATGAAAGTTACATTTATAAAGCACTTTACAGAACCAATGGGGAGCCACTTCAACCTCCACCACTGTGCAGCCCCCACCTGGATGATCTGCACCAGTACGCTCACCACACAGTAGTTAAGGTGGTGAAGGGGCAGGAGAGAATTTTGCCAGTTAGATATGGGGAAGCCAGACTTGATAGGGCCGTCACTGCACTGGGGCATTGGGACCCACACAGACCACTGGATGGGCTTCCCTGTCACTGCACTGGGGCATTGGGATCCACACAGACCACAGGATGGGCTTCCCTGTCACTGCACTGGAGCATTGGGATCCACACAGACCACTGGATGGGCTTCCCTGTCACTGCACTGGGGCACTGGGATCCACACAGACCACTGGATGGGCTTCCCTGTCACTGCACTGGGGCATTGGGATCCACACAGACCACTGGATGGGCTCCCCTGCTGGCCACATCAACACCTCTTCCAGCGGCAGCCCAGCTTTCCTATGTGGTCTCTGGTCAGGCCCAAAGCTGCTTAGCTTCAGATGGATTACCTAGTCTGACCTGCAGGTGGCATGGCTGCAACATCACTCTTTTTCTGTACTGCCAGTCACTAACTGGTGCCCATTATAACTTTACCTCAGTGTCTCTCCTCATAGTCCTGGGGGACCCCCAGACACGGCAGCAGAGGTGGCAAGGGGTCCACTGCAAAATTTACCAGGGGAAGCACCAATGGCAAATTTTACCGAGTGCCCCTTTGGTTAGCAGATGATCACGCAAAATTCGAAACAATTTACCAATGACCGGCCCTTCTCCGGGTGGGCAGATCTTACCAAGGGGGCCCCCAGCTCTCTCTGCTCCCCCTGCTGTGACACCCCTCCGCACTCCTGCCCAGACAGTCCACATTTTTGCTTTCTCCCAGCTCCCAGCCAACTGAGAACACTGAACACCTTGGTACAGGTTCATTGAGAACTGGGAGGGAACAAAAATGGACTGTCTGGGGTCCCAGAGGAGCGAGCTGAGCTTCACTGGGTCTGATTATGGTAAACCAGGCCGTGATGGACAGTACATACCATAACTAGAATCTATTCACACCCAGGATGAACGGGGAGGTAGGGAAATCGGGGCGTGTGGGACATCCAGCTCCCGTCCCCCCCTCGCCAGTCCGAGCATCTCCAGAATTAAGCCTCCTGATCTGCAGACATCGGAACACACCCAGAGATCCTCAGGGATGGCAGTTTGACAACAGAGTCACGGTGCAGCGGAGCAGGTGGTCGCTTCACCACCACGACGATGCCATTTCCAGTCAGTGGCTCTGGAGGAATTAAAGGAACTTAAAAGGAAAAAAAAAACCTGAACTTTCACAAAACTAAAAATGAAAAATCACCCCCAAGAGATGAAGCTTAACCGGTTGTAAAATAGCTCCTTTTTGCACTTAGGCTGATTTATATAACGATTACAGAGGAAACAAACTCAATCGGGCAGAGAGAAATCATCAGGATTATTTTTTCAGGCCATAAAGATTGATCTTTTAACAGTTATTCTCAGCCTTGGAATCTTACTCCTGGCAATTTTGATTATGAGGGTTGATATCTGTTACTTTTAGGTCCATTTATGTGAGAATAAGGTTCGGGGGGGGGGGGGTCGCCAATCTGGACTTCAATCTTCACTTCACTCCTTTCATCTCACTTTTGACATTAACCCCACACCAGGCTGGAGACCCAGGTCACTGCTGGGGGCTCTGAGTTGTTTTTAGCCCCCCTGCAAGCTAAAACAATGAATTTTGCGCTGATTTAATGGGAAGACTCTTCTTGTTCTCTGCCATCATTAACCAAGAACTGCCACAGGGTTCTGTTCACCAGGACAGACAAATCAGATCTTCAGTGTTTCTGTGGTGTCAACAGCACTGAGGTAGGAAGGGCTTGGAGGCCATACTGGGAACCAGAGAGGAACACCTGCCCTGGTAAAGCCTGCAGAGATATCACCTGGGTAAATACACACACACACACACACACACACACACAGGCGCACACACACAGACAGAAGCACACAGAGAGACACACAGACAGACAGACACGCGGACAGAAACACACAGAGACACAGATACACACACACACACACACGGAACCAGCCTAATCAGGAACTCACTGTAGTGGATTAGAGTTAAATCTCTGCCACCTGGGGACGGCAGCATCTCCTGAACCACCGAGCCTGCAGAGCAATTACACAGAAAGCATTAACTCCGCCGCGGCCAGCTGAACCCCTCGCAGGCCCCCCAGGGTGATCAAACAGCCCCCCGCAGGGCCTGGCCCACCTGCTGGTCAGTCTCACCTGGCGGAACCTCTGAACTTGGCTCTGGTTACCGAAAGCACAGCTGACTCTACATAGAATAAGCTCATATTACCTGGAGTTTCCTTTGGCCGACGTACAGCTTACAAACACAGCAGCCATGAGCCCCTACAGGTGAGGACCTGAGAGCAGCGTCAGACGGTAGCCGAGAAGCATCTGAGGGCAGGTGCCTTGCGACTTTATTGAAGATAAGCAAAAATTACGTGGAAGACGGGGCAGTGGTGATGGGGGGGGGTGCTGTATTTTTGCCCACAGGATTATATCACATCATAACGACTCCAAGAAGCTTCCTCCCAATGGCACCACCTGCAATTTGTTTCTCTAGACAAGCAGACTTCCAGTATACCAAACCAGCAACATATGGGCAGTGCCAGCAAAGGCTGCCCCCTAGTGGGAAATTCTGGCAGAGCGCTCACTGATGGGTAGATATAGCAATAAAAAAAACAGACTCGCTGGAGATCCTGAGTCCCACTGGAATGAAGACAGGAAATGCGGAAACAAAGGTTTAATGGAAGAGCACATCGGACCCAGGAGACCCAGATGGATAACAGTGTGAAGGACGAACAGAAAGTGAGAGAACATTAAACTTGTTGATGCTGTTTTATCTACCTCTGTGGCAAGTTAATGGCTCACGGTTTAGGGAGAAAAGGAATGGTGGAGGAGAGAGCGATCGCACATAGCAGTGCGTGTCTCTGATAAGCAAAGGCCATCCTCCCATTACCGTAAGCCTGCTGAGGGGCCAGAACGCCATCACTTATCTGGGCTTTGGGGACACGCCGCTCACCGCCAATAATCTGAAATCCGCAGGGGTCGCCAAGCTGAACAGACGAATCGACGGACAAACGCTGACACACAGACGTTACCACCTCCCAGGTTCGATTCTGAGAGGCGTACGAGAGCAAAAGTAGCCGGCGCTTGAGGTCGGGGGGCTCAGCAGCTACGGGCACGAGGACGGGCCGTGATCTTTGTCAACCCTCTGCAACATCCACGGCTAAGAATATCACACGTCGTCCTTAATTAAAGGCAAACCCCCTGCGCTGTGTTTTTTTCTGGAACAGGTAACGCTGAGAAAGGACCTTGAGTGTTTTAAAGGTCAGACCATCGCGAGATGGTACACACTGCTGCATGCCGCCCGCCGTGGGAACACGCCGTCCTCCGGATACGCGGAGAGAGGAAAGGCGTGCCGTTTACTCACTGCTGACGTAACAGCGCCATGACGCCCCTGCTGAGGGACACGCAGAACAGGGGACAGCACAATCCTCCACTGGACGTCCAGGCCCATTCAGCTAAAGACGAGAAAACTGACTGATTGATAGATAAAAATGCTAAAAACGACACAACGATGACCCACACTCATGGGGTGATGCCCATGAACGGGTAACTCCATGGAACACCTTGATGATACATCAAGTCAACCTCTAAAGAACTTCAGTGGCTTCCTCTCAGCTCTAGGTACTCCAAATCTGTCACAACTTTGCTGGCAAAAATCAGGTAGCAGAAAGAACCTTTGCTTAGTAGTTGGCACAGCCCTCAAAAGGTGAGATGTCATTGGTCAGGGCCTTTGAGGACCATCAGGTTTACAGAATGCTATTGGTCAGGGCCTTTGAGGACCATCAGACTTACAGAATGCTATTGGTCAGGGCCTTTGAGGACCATCAGACTTACAGAATGCTATTGGTCAGGGCCTTTGAAGATCGTTAGGGTTACAGAATGCTATTGGTCATGGCCTTTGAAGATCGTTAGGGTTAGGGCAGGACATGTAAGGACTGTTATTGTTAGAAGGAGCTACTCCAGGGCTCACGGAGCAGAGCCTGCTAGGCCAGGGCCTGAAAACAGGTCCTTGCCATTCACAGCACCAGCCTGGTTCTCCTCAAATATACTTCTGATGGAAGTAGCTAAAAGCCACACCTCACAGAAAGCATGTGGGCTTTGGACCACGCATTTCTGCTGCAGAGTATAACGTGCTGAGGATAGGGAGACGGATCGTTAGGCGAGGCTGAGGGGGGCAGGGAGAGCAGGGCCCAGTCACTTGTTTTTGCTCAGAGACGCTGTCTGTCTTAAAATGGGAGCTCAGCCAGTGAAAGGGGGGGGGGCACAAGGGGATCCAACCACCTTTCCCAGGGCAACCTACCCCCCCACCTCAGCAGTCTCTTTACGGTAGACAGACAGTCTGAGGTCTGGAGCATGCATTTGGTGATCCCTGTATGTATGATGCATTGGTACTAAGGAGTAGCGCTGCTTAGGGAAGACAGCGCCACCCATAGGGAAACACATGAACTGTTGGGCCTCCTACCACTACACAGGCCTGCATTGCCCCACTACACAGGCCTGCATTGCCCCACTACACAGGCCTGCATTGCCCCACTACACAGGCCGGCATTGCCCCACTACGCAGGCCTGCCGTGTGATGCATGTGATGCGTCTTCCTCACTATGCCGGCAGGAACACCACAAGCGAGTAGCGCAAGCGTCGACGAGCCTTCGTGCGCACATCCGTAGCTCCCCAAATGGATCCAGGCACCGCCCACCCCCCCGCCAGGATACCACGCCACTCACCACGTTCCAAAACAGAGGATTGAAAATGATGATGAGGACGGCACCCCAGAATCGGCTGTCTGAGAGGTCCACGAGTTGGAGCATGTATACCATTGTTGAGATGTCAATCTAAAAAAAAAAAAAAAAAGAGAGAGAGATCGACATTTACACTATATTACATATATTTAACAGATGCTTTTATCCTATGTGACACACAACTGAGAAAGCAGGGTCAGCGAGTCCCTGGGGTTTACAGGGTTAAGAGCCTTACTCAGGGGCCAAAGGGTGACATGTGACAAGTATGTAGCGAGCGAGTGAGCGAGAGAGAGATACACAAATACACAAATGTGCAAAGGGCACCACAGCGGACAGATCAAAAGAAATGCTGTTCCATCGCCTTCAGCTTCAAACCTGCAACCATTCTGTCCATTTTCCCCCGTAACGCCACCTAGTGTCAACTTCAGGCTGCTGGCTGCCCTACGCTCTCAGGCTAAGCGCTAAGACAGCAAACCTCGGCAGAGGGACAGAGGCTACGCCGCTCATTTCTGCACGTTAGCTTCCCATCACATTCCCAAAGTGCTGCTGTTTCATGGTGGTTACATAACAGACGACAGTGACGCATCCACACCTACAACACAGCTCAGAAACAAGGCTTCCTTTCAAAGTCTCTCGGCCTGGATACTGTTTATGAAATGCCAGAATGGGTCCAAGTGTCTTCATAGCTCTGAGGGACAGGAGAGGTCATTAGCATACAAAAACTGCTAGGAAATTTTAAAACCCTCATATATAACTGCAGTCTTTGTTTTCTCAAGTGTCTTGTTTTGAGCCACACTTGATTCATCAAAATCTTGAGCAGTTCCAAGCCTCAGCCTCACACGTTAACCCTTTAGTTTGCATTACCTGTCCACACGATGTACAAGATGCCAACTTCAAACAGACTAATCACTACCTGTACTGTTGCCATGGTTTCGGGCTCTAGAATCAGACATCCTTCAGAAATTTCAACATTTAAGTTCTTAAATATTCTCTCTGCATTTTCAAAAGCTCAGTAAATCCCTAGCCCCCGGTTTTAAAAAGGCTTACATAGATATCCATGGAATCAAATGCATATCAGTTATCTTCATGGCAAAACATGGTCAAAATTGAGAGGAAGTAAAGCGTAGGTGTGTATAAATTGCTGAATTTGCTTGCGCAATATGAATGGCACCCGCCAGCTAGTCAAATTGCATAATGCATCATAATAAAATGCCAAATTTCACAGTCCACTGGCACCAAACAATATGAATCCCATCATCCATCAACTTTCAATGACCTCCTTCTGAAATAATGTCCATACGGTATCTGTCGAGGTCGTCTTTATTGGCCTTTTTTGGAAATGCTTGCCTACTTCTGCAAGTTAGTCACACCTCATTGTTCACGTGGTACAAATCACTCTCCACAGTAAATCTCGTTAATTGTTAAATCCACGGGCGTGAGCTCCTCCGTGGCTTGGAACAGAGCGTACGACTCAACCCCTCTTATTCATCCAACAGATTCTCTTTTACCGCCATTTAACAGTTAAACACGGCTACGACTGGACTGAACGTCACCATCGCAAACACTGGGAGACGAAGAGTGCGCACGCAACACTGACAGCATGCGGATCAGAGAGGCAATGCGCCTGCGCGGCAGCAGAAAGCCCCCGCGACGAGGCGTTGGGTTATTGATGCTGCGAGGTCTTTTTCGCCTGCTTATTCACACCTTACTCAACTTTTAGGATTATTTTCAAAATGGGGGTAATCCAGTATAATAACGGTAAAGATACCATCAGCGACAGCGATGCATGACAGATGCGACAAGAGCAATGAAACACTCGCACTGGCAATCGATATAACAGTTCAAAGGTGGAACTGCGTGAACACCATACGAAGAATTAAACTTGTACCTGAGTATAATCCACGTTATTTAGACCGCCACAGCAATCCAACTGATGCTTTTTCAAAGACGCAGAAGCACCGTTCATTTACGAATGATAACCAGCTACATATATCTTGTGAAACGCATCAAAACTGACGCGCAATACAGTCTACAATGCATTACTACAGAAACTTGATCTACTCATTTTCCTACACCGTGTCCAATCTCACAGTGCCTCGGACGTGACCTTCCACCCTTTGCTGCTGGATAGTGTTGAATTGTGGGTAATGTAGTTTCTTCCATTCTTCCTCAGGCGGTGTTCTGGTTCCCGATTGCGTGTTAAAAATAGTTACGTGTAATTAAAAAGCATTATTTTACGATGAAAATGTTGAGTCTATCATAATATGAGACATTTTATATACTTCTCATGATTTTGAAGAAATTTCCCATTCCCAAGAACAAATCAGCCAGTACAAGTACACAAACGAAAAATCACATTTAACATATATATTTAGTATTTATATTACAATGTAATATTAATGTATGAATCCAATAAATATAATATTTAATATTTATATATGAAGTATAGATTAATTCTTAGAAATTATAGCCTACCCATTATATGGTAAGGAATCATTTTAATCACTTCACAAGACGTTCGGAGCAGCAGGGTTTCAGCATTAAAAGCAAGTTAAGTACCTAGCAAAAGAGGTGGAAGACAAGGGGAGACAAAGCCAGTCATTGTCATAACATGACTGCATTTTAAATGAAGAAAACACGCTCTTGAATCGCAAATGGGCTGCAGCGTCCGCCGCACGGAGGTTAGCTTTCATCTGTGACTCAGCTCCGCGCACCTGGCACGGTTAATGCAGCGCGTTATTTAGGTCTAATGCTGGAGGGCAGTGCTGCTAGGAACTTGCCGCCTCGTGCGATCACCTGACCATAGTGCTTCTGTCACGTGACATTAACCCTCACATTCACGCATGCAAGCAACATGGATAAGGAACAGACATGCTGACGGTTTAAGTCCATGACTGTTCTTCTGTGCTCCTTGACTGACTACTGTATCTACATTATTTACATTTTGTAGCATAAAGGACTGTGTATCTAACAGACCAAGGCAGTTGAGGAATTGGCCTACTGGTGCCTCATTTAAGATCACTGACCTTGGTGTGGTAGTCTTGAGCTAGCCACAAGAGAGCCACCAGACCATCAATACATGAACAAAATAACTATCCTAGGATAGGATACATAAAAAGTGAGCCGCTGATCTACAGCATGTCTTAAGCAGGGCTGCCAACTTTGGTCAGATGTGTGAGTTGACAACCCTGCTTAAGAATAGGTTAGGAAATCCAGATATATATAGAGAAGGGGCTACTTCTCTCTCTGAAGTTTATGATCACAGTACAAAAGGCAACTTTTTGAGCAATGTTGCTTGGGAACTTTTTCATTGATAGTGGACCATATATTTCTGTTTGAAAATCTTTGATCAGCAGTGCGCAAGACTTTGCGATGATCGAGATCCACGAGGTGCCCTTTGTCCCACCTGGTCAGTGATTGCCCGGAAACGTTGCTCAAAAAGTTGCCCTGTGTATCATCACCTTTCGAGTTACCTTTCCAGCTACCATGCCACCTACAATGTTGTAGAATCAGAAATTCATGAGTCTGGACATGGACAGCAGGAGGACTAAAACACGGCATCTTCACGTCATATTGTGCCTTAAGAAGCACAGGCAGCGAGACTCGGGTTTCTGTAAACAAGTCTGTGCTCCCCATGGTGTCTGCCCCGAGATGCCAGCACCGCCAGCAGAACCTTGACCCTGCTTGGTCTCTTACAGCATCAGAACCAACAAAAACACTCAACTGTTCTTTTTTTTTTTCTTAAACCCTCTGGGTTTATGAGAAGTTGCTGAAACATGTCACATGCTTATGTTGCTACCCTCATGTAAACAACCATATTAAGACAGAAGAGCCCTGTGATGTGTGTACATCAAGAAGAACGAGGACATAAAATGTTTTTCGAGATGTTGGATAATCATCATGTTTTTGAGGGCACATTACCTTCGTAAGATTAAATATCCAAGGGCAGCCTGGTCTTCCTAAGCCCTTCCATGTCCACTTGACCCTGGAGCAAATAAACCCCCCATTGTCAATGTGAATGAGTGTGGCCATAAATAAGAGTAAAATAAAGTAGAATACCATGACAAGACTAAGATCTCCTTTGTCTTCTTTCCCTTAAAGCAGCAATCACTGCAACAGATGTCAGCTGATCTTCACATGGTTTCAGGGACCTCCAAACATTTACATGTGGAGACAGTCATCTTTGATCCTCCCCAGCCAGGTGCAGATTCAGCTGCAGCTCTGTCTGCTATGCATTTCTATGATATTCAAGTGAATTGATGACTTCAGACTGTTCTTTGTGTGTAAGTGTCCTCAGTTTGGAGCTGTGCCTGAAGCAAGGTGTATACAGGGGCGGAGCTAACGGGACACAGGCTGAAAGCTGATTGGCCTGCAGAGTCTCCACTCCATCACTCACTCATTATACCATTTATGGTAGCTAATCACGCGGTTGGCCTCACTGTTTGAATTACGGCCCCTCTAATACTCCCCCCAACCTTAAAAAAAAATTCTACAATCGCCCCTGCTCCCCAGGCTTAACAGGTGATCACTGCAGTGCGTTTCCTTAGCATGGAGGGTGTTTGATATTTTAAGGACATCCAATGGCCCATTAGTGTATAGTAATGCAAAAAAAAAAACCCTTTTCAAATTAATTTATTATGCTTCCAGGAGGGACGGAGAATGGAACCACGTGATCAGAAGTGGGTGAAAATGGGTTTAACAAAATGGTGGATTTTTGTTACGCCTCTAAACCAGCATTAAACATGCTTCCTGTTCCCTCCTGTCTGAAAGAGGCTTTAACGATGGAGGATCCACATGCCACACCTGACAATCCACACCCCCACACCCCCAGCTAGGAAAAAGCTGCCAGTTACTGTACTACCATTTCAAATCCACATAACTAACAGCACCTGCCAGCGACATTAACCCACTAAATGTGGCTAACAGGCTGGTTAGGGCATTAAATTCAGCCAGATGTAGATTTTGTGTTGGAAATTAAAAACCGTTTTCCTGGAAAATCCATTCATCTCAGCTGAAGCTATTTCTTTCTGGGTTACTTGGAGGGGAATATGATTGAGTCTGAGGTGTTAAATTAGTTCATTGTAGAGTATCTGTTACAGCATTGGCATTGTACTAAAGTAGGGCTTATCTCTGCTGCCATTCAGAACAGAACAAATTTCCCAGACTCATTTTTTAATGGCTATGAAATAACTGGAGCGATTATGTCTCCTTATGATGATAACATCTTTATGGCTTGTTTAGCTGGTGAGTAGGTCAAGTCTCTGTGCCTGAGCTCAGAAGGTCATTAGTTCAAGCCCCGGCCTCTGCAGCAGTCACATGTCACATGGTGGGGGGGTGCTTTGAACAAGACCCTTAACCCCCAGCTCCAGGGGTGCTGCACCTCCAAGCTATGGAGAGCCACAGGGCAAGGAGACAGGGCCAGTGCAGCCAGACGCGGGCAACGCTAAGGAGACAGGGCCAGTGCAGCCAGACGCGGGCATCGCTAAGGAGACAGGGCCAGTGCAGCCAGACGCGGGCATCGCTAAGGAGACAGGGCCAGCGGCAGCAGCTGTCTGCCTGGACCCCCCTGAGCTCTCCTTCCTGTTTCCCCACTTATATAACCAGAATATAACCAGAAGGCGTTGCCTTCACAGTCTGGAGTTGGCAGCTATACTGTTTTTCATTGAATTTTCTTCAAAAGCTAAATTTAATCCATCCATCTTCTAGACGCCCATCCCAAGCAGCACAGGGCACAAGGCCTGGGTGCACCCTAATTGGGGGGCCACTTTACCGCAGGGCATATATGCAATTTGGAAATGTAATTTAGCCTAATTGCATTGTATTTGAATTTCAATTGTATTTGAAGTCAGCAGCAAAGCCAGTTGCAGAGTGTCACTCCACAGGAGATGCGTCTGGTAGCCCTTCAATCTGAATTCAGGACATTTTTAGAGAATCTTATACCTGGCATGTCTTCAAGCTAGTGTGTCTCTGGCAGGAAATAAGCGCGTCTCATTCAGTCAAGCCGCCCCCCACCTCCCAGCCCCCACCCCCAGCCACACCTTCTCCTATCCACGTGTCATCAGCCAGGCAGAGTCGCACATGCAGGCTGGAGGTTCTGGGGGGGGAGCGGGGTCACATGCATGTGCACCTGCTGCCAGGGGAAGCGATGGCGACGCTATCGGCAAGGTGCTAATCACAGCACCATAAAACAGAAGCTGGACCCAGCCCTGGTGCAAACAAGCACATATAAATACACACGATACACACGGCCTGACGTACATACCTGCACAAGCGCATTCTGTCTCACATACAAGGAGCGTCGATATGCATGCATAGATCCCACAGTAAACGTGTCACTTTAAACGTCCATTAATTATCCATCCATCAATTATCCATCCATCCATCCATCCATCCTCTTTACCTGCTTGTCTTATTCAGGGTTGCGGGGGGTCCAGAGCCTATGGGCACAAGGCAGGGAACAACCCAGGATGGGGCACCAAGCCATCGCAGGGCACACTGACACACCATGATCACTGACACATGCACACCTATGGGCAATCTGGTAACTCTGGAAATTAGCCTCAGCATGTTTTTGGACTGTGGGGGGGGGGGGACACCCCGGAGCACCCGGAGAAAACACCACCACGCCACCCCTGTGCATTATTTTTATATCTGCAAATTGCAGTAACATTTTCAGCCACACGGATCCTAGTCTATGGAAGCGTCTGCCAGCATATATGAGACACCCCTTCAGCCGCGACACTCAGATCCAGACTGCAGACCTACCGTAAGTAAGGGTGCTGTGTCACTCTGCTTGCCTAGATACACAGAGCAGACATCAGCTGAGCTTACGCCTCAGGCACAGCAGAGGACTGACAGACGCGCTGGTCAGAGGAAGGGCGAGTTTGCAGGAGCCACCGGAATGATGCAGGCATGAAGGAGACAATGACATCACAAAACACACTCTGCCCTCTGACTGAGTTGGCCTTGGGGCGGGCAGCCAGCTGATCGCGGCCTTGGGGCGGGCAGCCAGCTGATCGCGGCCTTGGGGCGGGCAGCCAGCTGATCACGGTTACCCAGGGGACTTTTCCAGTTACTAAATCATGGAGTTTTGGGTCACTTTTCATATTTTATCTTCCTAGGGTATTTCATGTCAGTTAATGACCGTAATGTTTGATTTTTAGTTAAATGTGTTATGTCACCATGGGTGCTATACAGAAATAAATGGGACTGAATGGCAGCATTACGCGGATGCGCGGAAGGGTAACAACAGGCTTCATTTGTAAACTCAGGTCCCTGAGCTCATGAGACCACAGACTCCATTAAATGAGAATCCATTGCAGTCTGACTTTGAATAATGCTACATACACAGTGATAACGTGCTGTTAATTACTTAAACATGCATGCAATTTTTTCAATTGATACCTGTTAGTTACCTGAAACTGTAAGACAGACTTACCTTATTAGAGGAGTTTAATGGTCTACATTTTCTTTTAATGATTTTGCTGTAACCTCATCAGTTTAGTGGCGAAAAAGTCGATTCTGGTTCACATTCTCAGCTGGGTACCTGCTCTCTCCTACCCACCTGCTAACTAATTCACTGAAAGTATTCCTGGTTTTTAAAGCTCCCTAAGGTATTAATGTAAAAGGTTACAGCTCCGTCACCAAACCGAAAGTCTGACTACAGGCTGCTGAACTGCTCTACTGAGCTTGGCCTTGAGGAAAATACAGCCAAAGGTGCTGTAAATATAGCCAGCTGTGAATTTAGCCAGAGTGCTCCATGGCCAGATAAATAACTCCTAAATGAAGGGCTTCTTCCTTTCGCCTTCTTTAACAGCACAGCGACACTCCTTTATGAAAGCTGACTAATTCTGTCATACTCTATAATTTTTTCCGGCCAAAAATGTATACAGCACAAGATGATAGTGACAATGCTGCAAAGGACAGCCATGCACTGGAAATGTTAGTGCTTGTATATCACTGTCATGTAGAGGAAACAGTGTGGAATGTCTGTACCACTGTGGTAGGCAGCAGTGTCATAAGGGCTTTACCCCCTATAAATGAATAGTTAGTTCAGTGAGTTCTCTTTGATTTTCATTTAAATTAAAAAAATTAAACTCCAGTGATCCTCTTGGTTGTAGGTAATAAATACAATAAAGGAAGTTGCATTGGCCGGGAATCGAACCCGGGCCTCCCGCGTGGCAGGCGAGAATTCTACCACTGAACCACCAATGCACGACATGTTAGACATGCTTTGGCAGGCTCCTTTAGACAACACGCTACTATAGTGCTAAGGAGACCAGGGGTCTCAAGCTTCATTTACTCATGAGAGCTACTTATACAAAGAAAAAATCTTGTGAGTTTTGTGTCTGATACAAGATTATAATCTGCCAATGGATGGTGAAGGTTAAGTTAATTCTCCTTTCACATCCACTCTACAGCATGCCATGACATCATCCTAGACAACAGCACGTGTATATGCAAAACACACAAACACAAAAAAATATTTAATTATGTGCCTGCTGTTTCTGGTCCTTATTGGGTCTGTCTTCTGTCAGCACACATAATAATACGGGATTTTAGAAGGGAAAAAATCTAGCCTGCCCTCAGCAGTAATGCTGCGAAGTACCTTAATACTGAGCTATAATACAAGTTACTGCAATTACTAAAATTCTTACAGTTTACATTACTGCATTAGTACAATTACAACTACAATAACCAACGTGTAAATTTCCAGGATAATAAAATGAAGTGTACGGAATAAATACTCTCCGGTCTGTACCTAAACAAGTTCTTACGTTGTTATCGTATACGTGGCGTAAATTCCACATGTGGACATATAAACATTTAAATGATTAATTAAATAAATACCCATCGTGTAAAGAACTATTGTGCTCCGTCCGTTTTCAATAACATTATCGCAAAATAGCTAAACACGAAGCACGGCAGCGCAGAGCACTGCTTACGGGGCTTGCAGACACAACGCAGCATGCGATGCGCTGCACTGGCCGCTGGGTGCAGACTGCAGAGCAACATGGCTCGTTTTCATTGGCCACGCGGGTATTCGCATTTTCGTCACCGCGCGCAGAGGGTTGAACTTTGAGCTCACCGAGTGGCGCGAGCTACTGGAAGTAATGGTTTTCCGAGCGCAGCCCCATAGTCATCCTGTGGCCTGTACTACGAAGCGGGGTTACTGGCTTAACGTTGTAACTTGTCGGATTTAAGGTACCACAGTTTAAATGGACTTCATATTCGTTCACTTACATTTTGCCCAGACTGCCTTAAATCCGACAAGTTACCCCAATAAGCCAGTAATCCCCCTTCGTAATACAGGCAACTGATTGTGAACTTCCTAGCCAGGCCAATAAGTAAAAGGTAGTACACGCACAAAAGATACAATATAAGTGAACAATATTGTTTACCTGCAAAAAGGATTATTATACAGCGATAACTTTAGATGGACAGAAAACGATCCGGTCCGCCTAAATTAAATGCATTTACTTCATATTAAAGATTTTCGCTTCAAAGGCATGGTCAAACGACAAAACGTAAGTAAATAAATAAAACATCACAAAAGTGTAAATGATTGCAAATACGCGACTCCTACTGCAGTTTGTACATATTGCTTCCAGTATGCGATTTATAGAGCATACGATGTGATAATATAATACCACTTGGACTGCGGACTCGCCGTTTGCCCAACCTAACCACGGCAGTAGTCACTCTTCCGGCTGCGGATTACCCACAATGCATTTTCCATAGTCTAGAACGAGCATGGAATAAAAGTCCCTGAACCCATTTAAGCAGAACTTCACATGTAATACACAAACTGATTCACCCTGTTACGCGAGCTGCTCATTGGCTCTTTGCAAGCTATTAGTGGAAATGCTAACATTCATGTAGCATTGTGATGTGGCGATAATGCTAGTGTTCATGTAGCATTGAGTAGTGATATGGGAAGTTCGATTCGATTGACAAAATCGAATCGAAAGGGGGGGCACTTTGTTCAATTACCGTATTGGCCTGAATATAAGACGACCCCCCCCCCCACACACGCACACTTTTTGGCAATTATTTTTAGAAAAAAGTTTTTGTAATACCTAATCTTACCTTTATAAAGAAAAAATATGTTGACAAACACATATAACAACTTAACCAGCAGTCACAGCTTTAAAAGCAATCATATTACAATAATTGTACTAAACAGCAAACATTCGAAAGAAATGTATTATGCGTGGGGTGGAATATGAATGTTACGAATTTAATAGCCCTTAATGGCGTAGAATGTTTTCGATGTAGCACAACCACATGAAGAGCGGAAAAAGGTTGAGCCATATTAATAAATAATACGACAGTTCTTTAAAAAATTAATGGTACTGTTTTATTAATTGCCACTATAGGTTTAATACTAGCACGGACAGGGATACACGCTAAACACACGCCTTACCGGGGCCGCCAGCTCTCACGCGTCTGGCGTGACTGTCACGCTTAGCGGAAGTACTAGCGGAAGTGCTACCGTGGATATGTGGAGGATATAGCTCATATTGCATGGTAGGTTTAATGTATCGTTCCTATAGCATTGTGGCGAAATGTTAGAGCTTCTAAATCATTTTTATGTTCCAGGAAATGCTAACACTGGCGTGGGAGTGTGGAGTAGGAGAATTACATTTGAGAGCTAAATCATTTCGGCAGAAGCTATTTCACCCCACAATGAGGCACTTAATAAAACAAAGCAGCTTTTGAAATGTTCCAGTCCCCTCCTCCGCCTGGTAAAATTCAAGTCCTTGGCTGATTTTTTATCTCAGTCTAACCCTGCTGGTCAGACACAGAGTTCAGGATGATGTTTGTTCCATGCCGCAGGAGGACAACAACAGCAAGGGGCCAGGGAGAATAACAAGGGGGGGGGGGGGGATCACGCTGGATGTATGAAAACACAGGGCTTCCAGAAATACTGCCAAAGAAGCCATGTGCACGGAAGGAAGCAGAAAAAGCATTGTGTTTGCTAATGCCCATAACACACCTCCCACCTGTCTGTCAGATAGCACTCCAGCCCCCAGTGAGTGACGCTACAGATAAGAGCAACAGGTGTGATGATGTTGTTATTCCTACCCCCTGACCCCCACCCTTCACACCTTTTCCTGTAAGCCCCACTGGTCAGCAATGACATCTGCAGGAGGACATGCAGACACTTAAGGCAGGGGATGGCGGTGTAGAAAGCGAACTCCTGTGGGTGTCACATGATGAGGGGGTGTGGAGGACAGGGGTGTTCAGATGTCCTGTGAAGGGGGAAACATGTCATGAATGTTTGTGGATTTATACCATTTTTCAGAGGAAGAACCTGGCAGCGTGTGGAGCAGGTTGGCTGTGTCCTAAGCACTGAGTTTGCTCGCTTGGCTACACTCGCACCTGGCCCCGACGTCTGCAACTCTCAGCTGCCCCCCTCTTATCTCCTCATGTCATTCTGCTCCAACAAGCACTGTATAAGAGCCTCTTTGTCTATTTTCTGCTAATAAATCATTTTTTTGAGGGGACATTCAGCATTGGCGCTCCGTGTTTAGTCACACTGCCCCACAACATCTGCCAGTTCGAGTGAATCGGAGAGCAAACTGGCACTCTAATGGTGTCCGCATGACCAACCAAAACACAAAACATACACCTCACCCCCCGCCAGCCATTCTCACGCAGTCACACTTTATGAAGCCTTTCAGAAGGAGAATTAACTCTAAAGCTTTCAGCCACATTCATATGAAAATGTACGTCAATTAGTATTGATAGAATCAGTTAATATAAAGTTAAACACTATGCACAGTTTAGAGGCTGAGTGATTGTACTGTATAGGAGAGGAATACTCTGTGAGGGACAGGCATCCCATCCGGGGTGTATGTCTGCGTGCTGCCCTGTGCTGCCCTGTGCTGCCTGGGACCGGCTGCAGGCTCATCAACACCCTGCACTGGATATATAGTAAAAGAATATGTGGGTAATATCAAATACTAAAGAATGAGTTTCCTAATTACATAAGTGATAAGATCATTCAGATTCAAACAGTAAACATGCAATGTTTAAAAATGCAGTTCTGCAGAGTGTTCATTCATAAAAACAAAAAAGAAAGTGCAGGCACTTTGAAAAACAATTTCACGAGAAAGTTTTTTTACAGAAGGTTTTATAAGAGGAGGCTTGAATGCAGTTTCAGCTTTTTTTTGTCTAATGTGACATTAACATTAGAGGGTGTCCGACACAGAGCATGTGACTCAGGGTGTGAAAGACAGGACACAACGGCTTTGGAATACTGGGAGTCCCTTGTCTTTGATCGATCGCAGTCACACAGTCCATGTATTCATATCTTTGTGGGGACTCTCCATTCATTTCTATGGGCATAACCCTAATCCCAACATGACGACCTTAACCCCTACCCAGCCCTAACCTTAACCATAAGTAACCAAACAAAATACAAGAGTTTTTGCATTTTTAGTTTGCAATCACAGATTTTTATTACACACAGACACACACACACACACACACATTAGATTGAAATCACCATTAAAAATGTTCCTGAACCTGACGGAACGTTTAGTTTTTCATTGGGGATGATGGTCTCCTATTAGAGAGGAGGTGAGCTTGTTCCTTCAAAGTTTGCTTTCAACAATCTGATTGAATCTTTTTTGATTTAATTGTAAATGGGTGAGTATCCCATGCCAGAAGGCTAGTGGATCCACTGACCATCACTGCTGGTTCGGACTTGTGTGTCGACAGGCCAGACAGGAGAAGTGATCAGACCTGCTGACAGGGCCACTGTATCCGCTTCTGTCACCCCGCGGTGCGTTATTACCTAGACTAGCCTGTGAGTGACGCTTTTAGGGTCAGAGCCTGCCTCAGGTATGCTTTGCCCATCAGAGCTGAAACCTTCCACAATGGAGCTTTCCCAGCCTTCCAGAACAGTCCGTGGGGGTAGCCGGCAGCCGTGGCACCCCCCTCTCTGAGACATTTTGTGATGCATCTCTATTCCAGGACCTGAGGTCCGCAGCTGTGTTTGTAATTAGATTACTTGGATTAAATTTAAATTCAACTTTATTGTCATTGCGCAAAGTACAAGTACTCAGACAGCAAAATGCAGCTTGGCATCTAATCCGAAAGTGCAAAATAGTGCAAAAGCGCTCAAAGGAAGTCTTGGGACGCTCGCGTAATTCTGTAACGTCATGAATTTATTGATTTAATAACAAAAGTCCATTGACAAGCAATGTTTAATGTATCTGCACATAACTCTCACACAGACATTTTCTTTTATTAAGTGTTATATTTTTTGACTGACTCATTCAGTTCTGTTCTTGCCATCTTGCTGTTAATAGCAGTTGTAGTCACTGGCTCCTAAAGGGATACTAAACACAAATGTTTGGCGTTTTATGTTATTGCAAAGGCGTTACTAATTAAAAGGTTCCCAGTGAGACTGCTTGTCAATGAACAAATTAACTCAGAATAGCTATTCTAATATGATATATATTTTTGGTTAATAAAAGAATAAAGTTACGATTTTGCTTTAAAGCCAATAAATTTGCGACATTGTTGCCGGATTAAGCAAAAGCATCCCAAGATTTTCTGTGAGCACTGCACTGCATTTCTGTGACAAATAGAAAATGTACATCTATACAATGGTATATGTGGTGTACATGGTTATATATGTATATATACAGCATCTATGGTTGGACAAAAGAAGACTGAGAGTTTCTGTAGATATATATATGCCTATAACAGCCAGGGTGTGGAGTTGCTGTAACTGTCCTCTGCTGTAGACCATGCTTAGTGCGGATCCATAACACACTTGATTATGCACATGCATCTGCATCAGCTCAGACTCCGCCTTCTGACTGACCTTTGGGGTTCAGACAGGTGACACTTCCAGTCATTTATCATTTCCTGACCCGGTAGAACGCCATTGCTCCTCTGACGTCCTGGCGACACATGGCAGACCACGTGCAGGTCTCTGCAGTGCACGCTGACCCGGAGTAAGACGCCATTGCTCCTCTGACGTCTTGGCGACACATGGCAGACCACGTGCAGGTCTCTGCAGTGCACGCTGAGGAAATAAGGAATTAAGGAAGCAAGTCACAGGTCACAAAATTGTATAATATCCAGCCTTTCAAATGACTCAGCTGGGTACCGCTCCGTTTGCCTATAGCCACCCATGGCCCCCAGGGTGGTGGGACACATTAATTACGTTTCTGGGCAACAGTTCAATCAGCCAATCACAAACTTCTGAGTAAAATAAGACATGATAAATGTGTTCTCAACAAAATCCGGGAATCACAGTTTTGTAATCGTGCCGGCTTTCCTCTAGAAATTTTCCTTGAGTATTTTGAGGGTGACAGTTCTAGCACAGAAGATCTGCCTGTTAATGGCTATTAAGATGGGCATTCTAGTTCTATATGATTTCTACGTTTGCTTCCCTCCTCTGTTGAATCAGTAGAGAGGCAGATCGATGGCAGAGTATGATGCAGTATATAGAAATGAGGAGAGTCCCACAGCAACAATCGTCTAGTTCAATTGTATCAACTTAAAGAGCCCTCTGACACAATGCTGAGCCGCATGGCTGCCAGACATGTTATGAGATTCCCCCTCTCTGACACAGTGCTGAGCTTCATGGTTGCCAGACGAGTTCCTGAGATCCCCCCTTTCTCTCCAGTTATATCAAAGATGCTAGTCTGTCTGTATGTCTGTGGGTCCTTCAGCAAGGCCCTTAACCCCCAGCTCCCAGGGCGCCCCAACAGGTGGCTGCCCTTCGCGGACAGTTTGCTCCACAAAGAGCAAGTTGAGGGAGGCGTAAAAAGAATTTCCCCATAAGGGACAATAAAGGATTGATTATTATAAAACAGTATTTATTCCATAATGGTGCTGATCTGGGGCGGTGACCTGATAATACCTGCCTTAATTATGAGGGGACTGGTCTGGAAACTCTTGCTAAATGGATGGGCTGGCAATCAGGGTTGGGACTCAGCTTATTGAACTCAGTGATCTTTAGATTAGCACTCAGTAGCAGTGATGCACAAGCTGAAATGAGATGGGGGGGGGGGGGGTGAGAGTGGTCCACCTCCCTCCTCCTGTGCCCTGTTTACACCTGGCAACATATGCAGACCAGTCCCAGATCCCCTCAGCAGCGAGCTTGGGCAAATGCCAACCAATCACAGATTATTTTTCTTTTAATTATTGTAAAGAAGAGAAGGCAAGCCGTTTTTTTAACATTTAACACCCAAACACCCCCGCACCCCCGCCCCCCCGCAGAGAATCCTGGGACCAGCTGGAGCTGATGCTCACCGTGGAGATGGCTGCCAATTTGCACCCCAGGCACCCCGCTGCCGCAGAGTTGGCCTCCGGACCTGACAGCCTGGGACTTTCCTAAAACAGATGTCCGCCATTTGAGTCTCGAGTTCCCCTCGACGTCACAGCCGTACCCCTGTGGCCCCAGGGTGGCTCGCAATCCCGTACACATGTGCTTTGGTTTGACATATAAAGGCTTATGTTTTAAGTACACAGGACTGGGGGTGGGGGGGGGCTG
>JAODJU010000095.1:4045867-4057735 GCA_026776725.1 Gnathonemus echidnorhynchus
CCCCCCCCCCCCCCCCCCCCCATATCGGCCGCAACAGCACAATGTCATCCAGCTCTTCATCTCTTTTTAAATTCTGTTTCCCTTCGCCTGCGAGATGAAGGTGTTCCGCAAGCGAGACGTTGAACCTGGAACTGCATGGGAGGGGCGGGGAATCATAATCAAACCTCTTACTCACTTACTGTTGGCTTTCCGTCTGAAATGCTGAGGCACAGCATCGAGGGTGGGATTGGGGGCATGGGGGGCGACAGCTGTTGTTATGGATGGGGCAAACAGCTGCGCAGCCTGGAGAAAGTAAAAGTGACCGAGGTTCCAAGCATTTAGTTTTACCGCCAAGTAACGTTTTCACAGTCTGCTCCTCCGGGTACGAGACGGACCCGCCTAGTCGCCATGGCTGCAGCTGTACATGCGCAGCCAAGGCAGCCGAACCGTGCAGATCCGAGGTTCGTACAGGCGAGCAGTTCAGGTTAACGCCGGAGCGTGTGGAGAACGCAGTCTGGAGCGGCTTGCATGCCTACTTACAGTCTGCTTCAGCATGCATAGGAAGAGGGCTGAGTGGTCAGCAAATGGGATACAGACCTTACTTAAGCAATTTGTATTCATTTATACAGTGCAGAATAAAATACAATCTTTATTTTCATCACGACATAAAAAGCGTATGACCTGAAAAACACGTTTGGTCACGGTGGAGAAAAACTTTTGAAATATATCAAAGTCAACCGTAGGTGAATACAGAAATTCTCAGAATAAATTTTACAGTTTGATGTGAGTCAGGTCTGTAAAATTTCAGTGTAAGTGACTATTTCTGATTACCATTGGGAAACTTATTAAATGTGTATGTTCTGTAACAGCCAAATACAATTCATATGTATGCTGAACAAGTATCGGCATATTGTGTATCTTACATGAATGAAAGTGGCCATACTAGGCTTTAACCATTGTTTGAAGTGAAACAAAGTTACAAAAATAGCCTTACATTGAAATGTGTGAGGGACCATGACTCCCATAGTTCCTGTGCGTACAGGCGTGTTAGTGACTGGCAGTCATCACCTCCTCTCTCATACTGTGGGACACACACCAGTATATAAAACCTTCACGCCAAATCTTAGGATTTTAGGTCAACCTAAGCGTTCATCTAGTCACAGTGGGCCTTGAGTCTATGCCAGGCGTCGTAGGGCCTGAGGGGGGGACGCCCTGGACGGGATAGCCGACTGTCACACACCCATTTTACACCCTGTGTGCAATTTAGAGGCGCAATTTAGTCACACAGGAAAGCAGAGCGTTTGGAGGAAGCCCACAGAAATGCGGGGAGGATGAGCAAACACCACACAGGCGCGGCAGGAATCGAACCCGTAACACCGCAGGTGTGAGACGCGTACGTAAAACACCCAGCACTGAATATGCAGATAACAGCCCTGAAGCAGGAGGGCTTTCGCATCACAGACAAGGTGGGTGCTGACATTCATGAGACTGTTTCTGTAAATGATCTATATTAGGCCTGTATGGCAGCATCCCGTCTGGAGTCTCTGCTCAGGAACACACACACGCCTGTGCCTCTCCATCTGTCCATCTAGGGGCCCTGCTGCTGATATGAATGAAATTTCACACCAACTCAACAGCATCGTTCTGGTAGGGTGGTGTGCCAGCCAAGCCCCACCTCCCCTGGGAAACTCCACCCATTCCACCCTAGCTCAGCCAATCGCAGGCCGGGGTATGGTAATTTAACACCCAGGCAGAGGCCACAGCTGTGGCCAGGATATAATTGATTGGTGAAGGAGCATTATTTCTCTCCAGGACACCTCAGAGAAGCCCGGGCCACAGCCTGGAAGGCACTGGGGAGCCATTTTGTCCCGAGGCCCTGGAGGAAATGTGCCACAGGACGGCAGCCAAATTAAGGCTTTCACAGAACCGTCACCCTAAAGCAGCATGCCAGGGCCTATCCAGAGCTGTATTTAATTCCTAATAGGGTGCCTGTTTTCACTGTTTTACAATTTACTCTGGTTAGTGCTTAGATGCAAACTCAAGCAGTCCAGTCCAAACTCATAACTTTTTTGTGTTGGCTACTGTTTACTAGTGGCACCTTCCCTACAGGGGGGGGTCTGTTGTTTTTGGGGATCTACTTAAAAAGTCTCTTCGCCCCCCCCCCCAGTGTAGTGACCGTTTGTGGCCAACAGGGGGCCCCCAAACCCCAGGGACCTCATGCAGATGTGTGGTTTGAGTGGTGGTGAACACCACTTCACCTACACCTTTCCGTTCATGGATGCTACAGTTCTAAAGCACTTCCTAGTCTCTGTCGTTCCTGCTGGACTTCTGTATCTCAACATCCTTCCGGGTGTCAGGTGCCTGAGAGACAGCCAAACATCTGGGGTGAGCCAGCAGGGCCAGGCAGGAGTCTGCAACCCTCGGCTCTTTGACCACGTGACTGCGGCTCTTCTCAGAACGACAGCCGCTTTCACATTTTCATGTCTTAACATAATTATGATAGTAATTTCGTAAAGATAAATTATTTATTTATGGGTTAATATTATTTTTTATTTAGATATTTCTTTAGCTATATGTGAATGAGGCAGTCCATCACGCACTTCTGTGATGTTTTAACGGCATCATTTACATCTTCCTCAAAGTCATTCTCTACAACGAGAGTACGTCTCCGGTCAGATGGTATATATGCTTTCCGGAGTTTTCTTAAGCATCTGAGATTGGGTGTATGCTTCAACATTTATTAGGATTTCTAATTCTTTCATACACTTTTTGTAGTAAATCATCACCACACCTTCGCAGGTCTTCATAAAAATTATTATATTTCCTCTGATTTACATATTATAGCCAGCTGAGTTGCGACAGCATTTGCGCTGCTCGTCTGCACAGCAGTAGTGAAAAGGAGAGTGAAGGGCAGACGACTGCAGAGCCGAACGAAAGGAGGGGTGAGAGTGACGACTGTTGCTACAGAACTTTAACAATGTTGTAATATTAGTCACCTTTGCACTGTTACGCGTCCGAGTGATTTAAAACTGAGATGCAACCCGAAATTCATAGAGTCACAGAGACGCCGACGTCTGACTGAGTCACAGAGAGGCCGACATCTGACTGAGTCACAGAGAGGTCGGCATCTGACTGAGTCACAGAGAGGTCGGCATCTCGCTAAGTCACATACAGTCTAGCATCTCACTGAATCTCAGAGAATCTGGCATCTTGCTCCCTATTCATGGTCATGGTCTGTATGCATGGTCATGGTCCCTATGCATGGTCATGGTCCGTATGCATGGTCATGGTCCGTATGCATGGTCATGGTCCCTATGCATGGTCTTGGTCCCTATGCATGGTCATGGTCCGTATGCATGGTCTTGGTCCCTATGCATGGTCATGGTCCGTATGCATGGTCATGGTCCGTATGCATGGTCATGGTCCCTATGCATGGTCATGGTCCGTATGCATGGTCTTGGTCCCTATGCATGGTCATTATTTTCTTCTCTTTCCATCACCACAATCCTCCATCACTGTCACACTAGACATCAGGGAGTGTATAATTCAGATGTCGCCCACATTCATTCTTAGCTCCTTCTCACAGGGCTTACAAGTTACGCTTATTTGTCCAATCACCAGAATGACTAGCTATCACATGACCCAGGAGTGCTTGTTATTGGACTAAACATTCCCATGGGTCAATTTCTCCTTTTCATCAAGTTCATCAAGTAGCCAAGTGAGTGATGTGCAAACATGTGTCACCCCCCCCCCCCCCCAAGCAGAGGCATCAATTTGGAGTTACTTTGTTCTTGGGGTATATCTGTGTTCAGGGGGGCGCCTTTGAATTACTACCCCCGCATCCTCTGCAAAAGCTCATTTAAGTGCTGCAAATGACAGATGGGCCACGTTCTTGTCAGTCTCAAGTGGCATTTAGATGACTTTATGACATAATCCCATGCAAATTAACCCCTGGGATTGTGGAAACAGAAAGCTGAGGATCTGCTCTCAAACCACAGACTCCCCGGCTCCTTGAGGCTCCCCATGGCTTCCCGAGGCTCCCTGAGGCGTCTCGGGGCTCTGAGGGTGACGGGACCTCAGTCGGCTCTCACCCCCCAACTACCGGAATCAGTGGACAGTCTGAGTGATGGAGCCCATAAACCACGTTAGACTTCTGCAGTGGAGACTGCAAGCTCGCTTAGGGGGTGAAATGCATTTCCAACTGCCCCAAGGTCAGCATCAGGCTCACCCGAACCCTGACACACCTCCAAGGTAGCAGTACAGCCATCGAGCTGTTTCAACTCATTGGTAGCCATTAAACCACACAGATCATACAGTGAGACTTTATTGACTGAAAGATTGTGGGTAGAGGGTGACCAATACCATTCAAACTTCTTCTGGGAAACACCCCCGCCCCCCCCAGACACTTGTTAAAATAAACAGTACGGCCTTCTGACTCTTATTTGCTATCTCATTTGCTCTTTGCAGCATTGTGTTCAGATATGCCAGTTTATTAGTTTCAAAGCAAACCACATATTCGTCAATGAACCTTCGTAACCTAATGAAAGAAGCATAAACAAGGTTCGTCCTGCATTACTGGTCTGCTCACATGGCCAAAAGGTAACTGGATAGAATATATTGCCCATCCATCCATCCATCCATCAATCAATCCATCTTCCAGCTCATTCTAGGGAGGGTTTTGGTGAGAATATAACTTACAAAGGCTTATTACACAGAGGGGGGCCTGTTTGTGTTTATATGTTTATGTGGGGACGGGGGGGGCACTGGTGTTTGGGGGTTTGATTTTACCAAAGGGTAATGGTTTGGTGAGTTATGGGAAACAGGAAAGAGGTCTGGAGCGACACTGGGATGGTTTGCTGATGCCCCCCACCCCCAACCCGCTGTGGAGACACGGCGCCTAAGTGACTGACCTCACCGACCACGGTCGAGCCCCCGCGGTCTGCGCTTGCTCTCTGCTGCCGCGGACACAAAACGACCACTGAGAGGCAAGCGCTTCTGCTCTCCCTGGGGTCCGTGGGGCGGGTAGGCGAAGCGAGAGGGGCAGAGCCCTGGGGTTTGGGGAGGGGCGGCTCAGCCTTGCTGGAAGCCTTCAGCTGCAGTTCCTGAGACGTAAATCAAGCAGCCAGAAGCTTGTTATTCTTATTTGTCTGTTTTTAAAGTGTTGTGATAGACAGAAAGTCTGCTATTTATTATATTACACCTATTTTTGAGATAATATCCATCTATACATTTCCAACCGCTTGTCCCTGTGGGACGCTGGAACCTACCCCAGGCATCGTGGGCCAAAGGCAGGGCACGTCCTGGGCAGGATGTCAGAAACCCACACACGGGGACTGGGTGCCCTCCTGGGCTCTGCGATTTCGTTGTGGTTCTTATCCAGAGCGAAGTGTTTGTGGATTAGAAGAGGATCGCTGTTACTGTGATTCACATTAATGTGTCCCTGTTTCCTTATAAAACTGGGCTGGCCTATTTTGATTGTCTCCACTTTACTGCCGCTTGTGCGAATCAAGTCGTCATACACAAGCGTTTTGATTGCATCGATTCCAAATAATTCTGTACCGCAGGCAAACCGTTTCGCGTAACACATAAATCGGATTTCTAAATGGAAAGCTGGAGAATGGATGGGTAGACAGAGCTTAGAAAAACAAGCTTAACAAATGTTTCCTCCCACAACCACCGCTCCAGCGTGTGAGACAGACCGGCCGTGTGGGCGACGCAGGAACATGTGCTGTGCCGGCTGCTGAGAGCCCCGCACCGGGGACAGCGCGGCTCACACCCAGCGTCCCCGGGGCCCGGGACGATGGCGATCGCTGTCGCTCCTTACACCGCCAGCTGAGAAAAAAAACACCCTAAAGCACCGACAAAGTCCGTCTTTCAGCTTCTCAGTCGGAGCATGAAGGGAGCTGAAGTGTAAAGCTAATTTTGCCGGTCCGCCCTGGCTTTAACTCGCATGACGTGAGTTAAATTAGGGTCCGCGGTCAAAAAAATAACCAGACACGGTTCATTTTTTAAATGTGGTGGTGCAGGAATCAGAAAATTTACCAAATTAGCGCCGATTGCCTAATGACTATTCATATGGGTTCGGAGCCCAGTAGACGGGCGGATATTCAGAAATTTCAGGTGCACTATACTATTTTTATTTTTAATTTCCTAAATTGCATAGCACACGGCGGCGTCTCTTTCGGATGTGCTTTATATATGACAATGTTATTACCTTGTAATTACCGAGTTAATGCCCGGCATTTCCAAACCCAAGTCCTTACACTCTCTGTATCACAGAAGCGCTGCGGAAAGGCTTTAAAAGTGAGAAAGTTACCATAGTTACTGCTGTTATCCCGATTTCGGCACAAAAGAAAGAGCAGATGATTATTCTCAGGGCAGTCGATAGCCGGGTGCCAAGAAATGAAGGCTTTAAGAGGAGGACAGAAGGAGAGACGACAGCTGGCTTCATCCGTAAGAAATGCTCCGTGTAACAGTGCGTCAGGGGACGGATGAGGAGCCGCAGGGACGCGTGTCCCGTAACCGTATGGAAATGCGGCCAGTATAAGTCACTCACTGTAGGGCTATCGGCCCTTTCTCAGAATCGCTCAGTGACCAGGACAATATTGGCAAATACCAATATGTTGTATATTATATGCATGTTCGACGTATGTTTGTATTTCACCGTCCCAGTGGTTTAGTCTTGTCGTTTTAGTTGCATATTAAGCCTTCACAATTCCATGCAAAAAAAATAAAAACAACGTAGACTTAGGTTTGTCGTTTGTACCCAGGAGGTGACATGTGATCAGCGTGAGACCAGCTGTAAACAGTTGTTGTACATCAGATAAATTATGTAAATGTAAGGAGTCATTAATGTGCCGGCGGTTTTTGCACGCGCATACACGCACACGCAGAAAAGAGAAAATGGGTGATAATCGATAGTTCCTCACATTTTTTTCCAGCTCTGCTTTTTATGTGTGAGGTTGGTTTCTTCATGCATGATTCAAAGTTTTCAAATAACCTGGGTCACCGTGCGCATGCGCACCATCACAGACTGAGATAAGAGATGACGTCTGCGATATGTACTGTGACGATGTTTACCAAGAATAACAACTTAAAAATAACATATAATTCAGTTAGATAAGGCAAAAAAAACAACTAATGAACTTACTGTAACGGGAATAATGAAAGTTATCAAGAGATGAAGCAGCAAGAGGGAATTGGTGAGAAACACTTCTCCCTGAATCTGGGTGGCATCCAAACAAAAACATTTGTGTAACTAAACACAAAAGTGAAATTAGTTGCTAATTTTTTAGTTTCAGTGAAAACCATACATTTGTGAGCGAAGGGCATATCAGTAAGAAAGGGATACTGCCTGGCCTTCATTTTAGGATATATTCTGATGACCTGGTATATCTGATCTCCCATCACGTGTTGATGGCCTTCGGCGTTGTACCTATTTTATGCAATAATCTCAAAGATTTGGATGCAACTATCTATCAAACAAATATAAAAACAAATGCAAATACGCAACTTTGTGTAACCTGTTATGTTCGCGGAGCGGGCGAGCAGGAAAACAGGCGAAGGGAGCCGGACTGACGGGTAAACGGGGTTTAATTCCAAAATAGGGAGCATACGGGGAAGAACGACAACGAACGATACAACACTACACCAATGACAGATCTACCAAGACGACCTCAGACGCGGACTAAATACGCAGGAGAAGTCAAAAGAAACAGGAAACAGGTGATGACAATCAGGGATTAACACGAGGTAACGAGGTGGGCGTGGCACACACGAGGATCGGACGGAGCTGGGCGTGACAGAACCTCTCCATTTAGATAGAGGTGCTGATTTATAAGCCGTTAGGAAAAACATCAACCTCGCTGATGAACAGCATCTTTTACATTCTCCTGATTGTAGGCAGCTGGTACCAAAAGCTCTTTAAAAAGCCAAGTATCCACCTTAGTACCATTTTGTTTTTCAAGGAAAAAAGTTATAGCCATCCTGGGAAGGGGGGAGGGCGTTATTTATGTAACGTTTGAGCGCCCATTTCAGTTTGCGTTAACAAGGCAGTAACTCAAAGCCGGGGTGGGGGTCTGTGGAGGTCCATGGCCAAACACGGGCTGGGCGCGGAGGTGCCAGGCCCAATTTAGTACCTCGTTTTAGTGCTGCGGGGTGGAGGGGGGTGAATTCCTCTGGTTCCCCGCCAGCGGCCGCCGTGTAGGTAAATAGCGGCCCTGTCTGGCTGTTTGTTGCCTTTGGCCGGCGGGGGGGGGGCGCCGTCCCAAGAGCAGATAGCGTGCCCCCAAACCACGCCAAGGTTTCCTGCAGCGTCAGGAAGGCGTTGCGGGTAAAGATGGTGGCCCTGGACTGGGTGCACTGTCTCTGAAAGCAAGCCAACACCCCCACCCCCCACAGTGCCCCCCTCCTCCAGGGTTAGGGGAGATGTCCACTTCTGTGGCTGTCCAATGGCGGTTCTGTGTAGCAGACCTGCAAACCCTCCAATAACTCACCGATAATCCCCTAAGCACTCCGTGCAGTGTGTTCTCTGCTGGCACGTGGGCAACCAGCAGCATTTCATTTACAAGCATTTGAAGTTACTTACGGGTACAGAAACAATACACTAATTGTTTTGTTTTTGAGGCGTGCTTTTCGGGCCCAGTTGTAAGTCTCGTTCAGGTAGGTCTGGATTTACATACATGTGTTTATGTGGGTCCCCTGCCTACTGCAGTGTTCCCTGAGTGTTTCAGGCTCCCTCTCACCCTTTAGATCTACTTACGTAAGCAGTTATGGATGGATAGATGTGTGGACGTATATGTGAATCTGAATGTATAAAAATGGGTTTGCAAAAAAAAAAAAAAAAAATGTAATGTAATATTGGAGGTTATGAATGCAG
Organism: Gnathonemus echidnorhynchus; assembly: GCA_026776725.1. Taxonomy (NCBI): domain Eukaryota; kingdom Metazoa; phylum Chordata; class Actinopteri; order Osteoglossiformes; family Mormyridae; genus Gnathonemus; species Gnathonemus echidnorhynchus. The sequence continues at coordinate 4,054,725 of JAODJU010000095.1, forward strand.
GAAACACAGCAGCTCATTGTTACGAAGTAGGACACAGTCCCCCAGACTCTCTGTGCTGGATGATACCAGCTTTGGGCAACAGGTGGCGTGGTGGTTAAGGGACTGCACATATCACCAGTCAGCGGTCAGACGTACACTGCTGGGTGAAAAGTTCTGGCTGCTTTGGTGCATGTCAAATTTTCCTCAGGTGGTCTAGTGGGACATTAATGATTAAAATAAATTAAAAGTCCCTGGGGTGATGATCAAGCAGTTCCCTGTCAATATCTTCACTCTCGGTGAATCCCAGAGACCTGGGATTCTGGAAAAATAGAACAGACTCTTTGTTTGTGTCTGCGTGCTTCAATTACTTTTCTTAAACTTCAAACTTATCCAAAAAACCTACAACTTCTTCTAACTGGATTTTGTACTTTCTAGCACGTACATTATCTTGTATATCATCCGTTCTTCCCGGCTTGTGTGTGGCTGTGCTTTTGTTTAGAGACATTAAAAGGTAAAACTAGTTTTTATATCCAATAAAAACACACTTTGATTATGCAATGAACTGTTTCCCCACCCAGCAACATGGCTGCCCTGCCTCCCCCAGGAGTGAAGGCCCACACAGATTGGCCTCCTATGCTGCATTCGGCATAATCTCCTCATTCTACTTCTGTACCATTTCTAGGTTTATGTTCTGCGGAGACCTCAGTGTTTAAGGGCCTGACACCTCTGTAATAAGGACGCCTTGGCTCAATTCTTGGTTTCTGAATGTTTTGAAGGCCCTAAAGAACGTACGGCTGCATTTAAGCGTTATGGGGACATTTTGTTGTTTTTAGACATGAACGGGTTCCAATTCAATATATGCGGCTTTCCATCGCAAATTTATGCGTACCTAACGATGTTCCCATCCGCACCACTCAGCCTGCAGGATTGTTCTCCTTTGGACTCCTTTGCAGATCCCCAGTTCTTCTGGAAGTCCCCGTGGAACGAGTCTGTAGGACACTGGGCCTTGTTAAGCCAGGGATTTGGGGTTTGCCTGAAATTTGCCGGCGTGGTGTGTGGCCCTGTGTTCGTAAGGTCCTCCCGTGTCTTTTTTTAATCTCTGGCTTGGCTCTCTTATGGTCCACCAGGCTTTCCTCGCTTATGAGAGCTTTGGAGGGCTATTTCTCTTGGAACCTTAAGGTACCCAAGTTGAATTACTTCACTTCACAAAAAGTGCAGCCTTGTGTCATTTCAGAAGCATAGTAGTTGCTAACCAAAGAGACTTGCGTATCTTACTATGTGTTTACACTTAAAGGCTGCCACAGCGACATGCATCCCGGGGAAGTCTGGGCCCGTCACCAGCTCTCCGCGTACTCTCTCTTTAAAGGGATGAACCGCAAACGCATCAGTTTAAGTTTTGAATAACAACACTGTCAGCTACGCATGTAAATATTAAATTAATAACTGTCAGATCAGCACAGAAGAATCTGGACACCGTAACTGTGCCCCGTGCCCCACCCCAAGTGCCCGTGACCCCCCCACCCCCCTGCTGCCCCACAGCTGCTCAGTTAACGATGCAGTGCCATGGCCCACACAATAACTGTAAACAAGTATCCAGCTGGAGATAGCTGGAAGCGGGACCAGAGAGCGTCTCTGAATGCTCCTGTCTCGGCTGGGGGAGGGGCAGCCATTGTTTTGTTCAGTCAGTGCCAATTGGGTTCTTGATGAGACCGGAGATCTTGGAGAGCGCGCTGTAAAAGAAGCGCTCACATCCCTCGGAAAAGCACCTTTCCCTACCAAATCCGCTCCGTAATGCAGAAAAGAAGCATTGGTGAGCAAGGGGGAGGGTAGACGTCTCGCTGAAACTGGGGGGACGCATCCGTGCAGTGTGTCTCTTTCAAACCCACATCCCATCTGTTTTTCTATTATTGTTACATGTCTTTTTTTACTTTAAAGATTTTCATTTTGATGGTAGATAATTCCATTGTTCCAAACGCCGCTCTTGTTTTTGTTTACGAACCGTCGCAACACGAAAAAGAGGAGAGGAGCTGCACCCTCGCGCGCGTCTAATCGCCTATTCACCGGCCCCTTAATGACTTGTCAGTTCCTCTGCCCTGCCATTTTCTGTCCAATTAATTCTTTTCTTGCTCTCCGGATAAAGGGGGACAAAAGAACCCCTTCCACAAAAAAATAATAATAATGAATCATTAAAATTCAGCAGCTCTAACTCTCCACGCTCGCTGTCCTGGCACTGGGCTTCTCCTACAGGCGCTTGGTCACGGCCGCTTGGCACCGTGCCCCCGCACCCCCACCTCGGGTCCGGACGTGCCTTCGTCCCGCTCCTCCGCCAGAATCAGCATCTCATTTCCATGCGGCTCATCCCATCCAAATTAGCGCCGTGCGCCGATTCCAGTACAAGGAAACGCGACCTGTTGCTGTAACTACCGGAACCAGCTCCGTTTTCTTTTTTTTTACATACGGATTTGCATTTGAATTACAGGCCTGGCACTGCCCTTCTGAAAATGACAAGCAGAACATGAATTAATTAAAGTCTAGATGAGTATCTACATCGAGAATACGTCGTCCTCACATTTTCGCTGAGTCATCATTTTGGGGGCACATTTTACCCCTGACTAAAACCGACAAATATAAACACTCCACTTTGGTAAAGCTCACCCAGCGTCACTCGTCTCAGTTCCCATGCTTACAGAATGAGCTCTCCCTGTGATAACCAACGTGACATGAGTTATTATAAGGCACCGCCAACTTTAACGAGTTGAGGGTTTGCGTTTCTTTCTGTGATCGCTGTCCCAAAGCATCCTACCTAGAAAAAAAGTCACCATCGTTTGTTTTTTTAACTTCGCGTTATTGAATTGTCTTGTTAGGTTCTTGTTTTGTTGGAAGATGCGTAGCTTGTGCTGCTATACTGCTTATTGTGACTGGGCGTTCACTGGAAGCTCAGCATAGCTGAACTAACCCACTAAACATTGGACGTCGGATAGACGTACAGATCATGTCTATATTAGGTCCGTCAGTCCATGACCAATTCTGGA
>JAODJU010000095.1:4057835-4068482 GCA_026776725.1 Gnathonemus echidnorhynchus
CCCTTCAGTGGACCAAAATTGGACGTCCAAAAACGACATATTAAAGACGTCATTCCGACGTCACTTTGTTTAGTGGGAAGGCTTAGTCGACAGTCGTATATGTTGATAGTATGCTATTTGCCTAATTTGTACGTCGCTTCGGTCTGCTAAATAAAATTAATGCAAATTTAATACCAATTCAATTTGTAATCTATATATATCGTCCTGCAGTTCCATGTTCATCGTCTTCAAAGCTGAATATGCGCTAGAATTTCACATACAGAAGAAACTGATAATAATAACAGATATAATTTACCAAAAAAACTTGGATGTTAGCTGCGATCTCCTTCCACGGCGCAATTTGTAATTTATTGCCTTATTTTGTCCCCCCGAAACACACGCACACACACAGCACTAGGCAGAGCTGAGTTATTGTCGCCTGCTATGATCCTGCGGCCACTATGTGGCCCCACTGACGTGTCACAGAGCCTCTGACGTGTCACAGAGCATTGATTGCCAGAATTTCATTGGGTGGGACCCAGAAGTACACCCCAGTTAGGACCTTAAAATTAACACATAGACACACACAGTATAACCGTAGTCGCCCAATACATTTTAACGACAAACATCACCAGTCTGTAACTTGTCCCCCCTCCGGGTCATTTTATACAAGAGTAACATCTTAGTTGAAGAGCAGACAAAATTATATTTTATCTGCCTAGTAAAATGTGGTCTCGCGGTTCAGAATTCATAGTGCCGTTGCCCCTTAGTTATATCATCTATATTTTATTATGCACAATGTTTCTGTCATATTTTTAAATATTTAAATATTTCTTCTATTTCTTATATTTATGGTTGACACACATTCTAAGCTTCTAAGCTGAGTTTAAACTGAACGAAACCACTATTACTACGAGCCCATACTACTACAAATACTAGTTGCGCCTAACAACAACAACAACAACAACAATAATAATAATAATAATAATAATAATAATTAGAAATTAATTGACGCGGCCGAACTAGCTTGCCAGTTGTATGGGAGACCTTCGAATATGGGAAAGTCCGATTCCAAGAAGCAGCTTGACTTCCTGAAATCGAAGACAGCTGCCTGTTTGAAGCCGCGACAGTGAGGCAGAGACTGGGAAGGGGATCGCGATGCAGCTGTTATTTCGGAAACGCTCCGAGAAAAGACACGACAAATGTTCAGGCGGACCGCAGCAACGCCGGTGCCGCCTGAACTTATGAACCAAGATTCAGTTTTTCCTTTTGTAACCATAAATATGTCTTGTGACATTTTGCAAAAAGATGGAAGCTTTGATTTCCCATCTGGCCCTTGTTGATTCAGTTCCTATGCACAGGTATTATTATAATAAACCATCGATTTTTACCAGCCCAATATCCATCTCTTCATCTTATCCTCCAAGGCGCAACGTCTCCGCAAGTGAGATTAAATAGGCATAGTGTAACTAACGTTCCTGACTTAAGTCAGAGGAAGTCCATAACAAATCAACCACATCTCACAATCAACCTCCTTAACAAGATGTTACTGGAGACTCATGTTGCGCAGAGCTTGAAAGCATCTGTCAAGGATTCACCAACAGCAGGACTCACCCAGAAAGATACAAGTAATTAATCGGAAATAATATGGAAACGGACGTGTTACACATTGTACATGTTCATTCTACATGCCATGACTATACACGCGTTAGCGCGCGATAAGAATCAGTAGTTAAAAGCAGCCACATGGGCGTCAAGCGTCTTTCATTTTCGCAGGATCATGCGCACTAAAGTCTTTCCTGCAGCTACGCACGAAAGCCTAATTTAATTTAGCCTCAATGAGACGTGGAAGTTATCAAAAAGCCAGACTTCATTAAGGATAGTTTTATGCATTTTTTATTTTTAGAAGCGAACTGGCAAAAAAAAATGTTAGCTGCGCTTGTGCAATTTTCCTAGTAAACAGATGAAAAACACCTCCACAACCGCCGTATTTGCAACTATACTGTGAGACAGTAAATACATCAAAAAAACAAGAATTACCCTTCTCTTGAAAGTTTAAGTAATGACAAACGGTTATGCGTATTAAGGTCCAGAGCAGTTTTAGTGTCTGCGTTAGGTACGGAATGCATTCAGTATCTGACCGCTTCAGAGATTTTCTAAAATGTACGATTGCAAAGATTTCTTTTCCATCTTTTATCAGAATATTACAAACAATATATTACACGATGCATATGCTGTTCACATAATATATGAATAACAAAAGTAAACCCTGTGTAAAAAAAACAAATATCGAAAAGGCACAATTTGTTACATGATAAAGTTATATGCCCCGCATACAAAAGAATACAAAAGAATCAGTAGCGATACATTAATACAAACGCACGCAGATAGACGTGTTAGTCAAACCCGATAAAATCTTCACGAGGGATTCCAGTTTTTATTGTCTTAAAACTTTAATAGCCTATGTGATTTTAATGAAGTCCGCACTTTTTATAAGTTTGTCCGTGGATCCGCAATGGGCTTCCAAAGTCTGTAAATGTTCCCGCCCAGTTCTGCGCATGGTCCAGCTGGGCTCGTATCCGTAAAATGCTGTGTATCACCTTACCGGCTTCTCTTGACCCGCAGATCGTGACTAATCTCTGAAATTAATGCAGGGTGTTAAGCACCTGTTGAATGCAATAGCTTTTCGTTCAGCCATTTTGATTTGGTTGTTTTTGCATTTAATTCTGCTGGAAGTCTGGCGTTAGTCTGCATTTTTAATAGTTTTTAAAGAAAGGATCATGTACCGCAAAAAATTGCTTCTTACTCTAATACAATGTCGGTTCTCTTATTACAATCCGCTTACCAAAACACACGATACGTAACCATTTAATTAACAAACCATAAGTGTCATAAACATAAATACGCATTTAATTAACAAAAATTAAACTGAAATTAGATTACATTTCTCTCATCCACAGTTTCGGTAAAACTGGGCGGGGTCCATCAAATTGCTGAAACTGTAAGACTGGTCAAGGGGTGCGGTCGTGGCTGCTTTGGGGTGACTTGGAAATAACGATATTTGTATCTGTATTTCAGAATATGTCCTGATAGTCAGAAATCATAGTCAGGACTGGAACAACGGCGTGTTCGGCATTGTTCTGTATTGTCAAATCAAAAGGGGCCGCCCGGAGGGCTCTCGGATGTGGGTTTGTACATGTACGCATATAAAATGCAGTGTCCTCGCAGAGGAGTTAAGCATTCAGTCCTGGTAAACACAAAGTTTCGTTTTTAAAGCGGAAAATTCCATTAAATAAGTAGGAAAATGCATCAAACGGGCGTTTTCTTCAAGGGACAACCGGATTCTCACAGGCCCATAAAATCAGCAGGCACTTAAGTATGTTCTGTTGAATATAATTATCGTCCTCGGTTAGTGCAGAAGTACAACGGAGTCCCGGTGGATCGGCGGACGTGGCCCCCGAAATCTGCTCTCGGCCGACGGATCACGGCCTCGTCAGGGTGGTGTACACCGGCTGCTCCCAATTGGTGGTCGGACTGTGAGAAGGAGGGATTGACAGGCTGTTTAGGATGGGGGTCGTATAGGGCCGGCGAGGGGAATGGAAGTATGGGTACTGGTAAATACTGGAGGGGTACCCGGAATACGGGCTGTAATAACCGGGGCTCTGCAGGTCCGTGTAGTCACACGGGGAACTGGAGTAGGAAGCGGCCGCAGATGATGATGAGGATGATGATGATGCACAAGCCAGAGCGCTGAAGGAGCCGTAGTCGGAGTGGGACGGCGAGCCGTGGGTACGGTCATTGTAGTGACTGGGACTCAGCTGCTCCGTTTTGATGTGCGGTCGCTGCTGAGCCGAATCGCCGTCGCTGGAGGGCGAGGAGGGCGCGGTGCCCTTTTGGCTCCACGCCGAACCGTTGGGCTGACCGTAGGACGCGCCGTAGGAGCCGCCCCCAGATGGACTTTGCCCATGAACCTGGTCGGGGGGCAGGGCACTCGAGGGGGCCGGGGGCGCATGACCGTTGACGGGTAGGTACTGGTCGAATTCGTGGACGTCGAAGGTCTCCATGTTGCTGATGACCTCGGTGCTGAGCTCTGAGATGTCCACGTTGCTGAAGTCGATGTTTTGTCGGCCACCGTCCAGAAGGCGCCGGCCCTCGGCTTTGAGGTCGTGCTTCGCCGCGTACTGCAAATCTGTTTTAGGGGTGGTGGGGGGAGTCGGTGGACCATGAGCTTGACCTTTGTGATGAAAAGAAATATCGCAATACTTAAACGAGCACAGTGTATTAATCGTCCACTTACGACGGTGCATTCATATGATATTTTACCAACAAAGCACGCCTCTCACCTGCATGATCCTGGTGGTGGTGTCCGTCTCCCAAGCCCGCCAAGCCGCCCATTCCGGGCTCAGCTTTGTAAATCTGACCCACCGGGTGATGGTTGAGCTCAGCTACGGAGTCCGAATCGCTCTGGCCCGGCTTTACGCTTTTCCGCCGGCGCGGCTGGTACTTGTAGTCCGGGTGATCTTTCTTGTGCTGGACCCTCAGCCTTTCAGCCTCATCCACAAAGGGTCTTTTCTCACTCTCCGACAGCAAGCTGCGCGGGGTTATTAAAACATAATTTTCATTAACATCATTTTAAGTCAATAAAGCGAGGCAGGCCAACGGGAAAACGGGGGAAACATTTATCCATCTGTGATGAAGATGAGCTTTAATGCCTTAGGGAATATGTGAGGAATCTGCGCGATGACTTGCCGAATTCGAATCGCATAAACTGCTTAAGTATGAACATAAATCTACTTTATTAGCGGTGTCCTCCATGCCAGACGAATACAGGTTTACGGACATGGTAAGTATTTTAACAATGAATAGGCGATTGCCAGCCAATAAATGCGAACATAACAGTATGAAAGCGCATGTCAACGTGGACCCATTTGTAAAGAGATTATCGTGAACCAACAACTTACTGAAAATTAGTTTGGTGAAGTGACAAGGTTCCAAAGTAGGCTGTTTAAAATTCACAACACGCTTGGGAAATAAGGTTCCATTACTTCAGCATCTCCAGAGTTATATAGTTCTACAGATCAATGAAGTCTGAAGAAATCTTTTGATACGCATCATTTTCAGATATGAAAAACTGATGCCGGTCCAACGGACTTACCGCCACAGTCTGCCTAAAGTTTTGCTCAGTTCTGCGTTATGGAGATGGGGGTATTGGTCCGCTAATTTCCGGCGCGCAGCCTGCGCCCACACCATGAAGGCGTTCATCGGTCTCTTGACGTGCGGTTTGTTCTTCAGCGATCCGTTGCCCCTTGCTGGCATCTGGACCAGCGACCAGTCGTATCCCTTGAGGACCTGCGACACGGCATCTCGGATGCAGGCTGGAAAGCGGTCATCTTCCACGCCTTCCATCTTCTTGCCCAAGTCGGACACCAGTTGAGTGCCGTGCCCGTCGGATCCGGCTGGTGACAGGGGGGAATCTGAATCGGAGTCACCTTGAGATATGGAACTTGTGGTCCCGGCAGGACTGCATGGATGGTCAGCAAGAGATTTGTCGTTCTCCTCCGTCATTTGTAACATCGATGAAAGAGCTTCCAAACAATGAATATGCTCAGTTGACTGTGAGTGTGGGACTAAATCTAATGCAATGCAAATAGAACCAAATGCGTTTTAGACAAAGGAATTCATATTAAATCGAAATGCCGTTCACGCTTGCTGCTGTCGTACAATCCAGTTAAATTATATTTTTCTTATTTTGCCTGTTTCTGGTCGAGCGGCCGCCACTTGACGCTTCGGTCCCGCACTGGGTTTCAGTGGATTAGCTGTGAGAGAACTTTGGTTGGAGTTCCATCCCTCTGCTCCACCTTCTTGCCTATGATTGGTCACATCGCATCACAGTTTCCGTCTCTGATTGGCCCATTTAGTAGCCTAAATGTCCCAAGGTGACAAAGAATTAGGTGTCGTATAGTAATGCACATACCGCTGGTATTTATCGGATGCAATGAAATACATCTGCTTCGTGGGGTTATTTTGGAAACCTCTGCTATATGTTTAAGGTTTCGTGTTGAATTATGGCTTCCACAGTAAATCAACTTCAAGCCAACACATTGTGTTTAATTTTATGTTTATAGAACCCCATTGTAACAATTTCCGATGAAGAGAAACAATGCAGGGCGCTTTAAATCACTTTTGACCTTATACAGTGTCTATATGTAGATATAGACTGAAGGTATGGACTATAGCCTGCAGTCAACGAAAAGCCCACGGATTCGGGGTCTCTTCTCTCAACCAAGAAAACTGTACGCTTACAGTACTGGGTACACCATACAAGTGTTGCTGATCCTTAAAAACAAGCCGTAATACTTAAGAGACAGCCGTAAGCATGCGGACATATTTATATAATCTGTAAATTAAATGCATCACACTGAAGATAGAAATTGTGACTGTAGCGCTTTATAATCTAAAACTAGCTTTATTTTGTTGGAGCGAAATGTTAAATAAATGTCATTTTACATGAAGCATTAAACTGTTTTCATTATATAATTTGTTTACAGCTGGGGGAAGGTAGAGCACACCGAATAATATATTATGTACGTTTATTGGATATTTATATACATATAAAAGTTTAAATGGTATTTTCAGTGTAATGGCCGACTTCTTAGCTGTCGACACCTTCAGTAACTAACTGTACGCCGTATACCTTACCTGAACTGCACTGAGCGAACTGGCACTTTGCTATTCAAATAGCTTTAATATTAAACATATGCAAAATGTTTGCAACCGTCCTAAACCGTGTCACGTCACTGTGCGTTTAAATTTGTAAACTACCTTATTAATTTTAGGCTTGCGGTCTATATGCACTGCATGACAATGAATGTGTTGAATGAATGTGTTTAAATAGATATTTCTGACAATTTTATATAGTTTATATAGTACCAAATGAGTAGTTGATTAAATATAATACAATTAATAACGCGAATCCATTCATAACGTTCTGAAGATTAAAAGCAGATTCTTTTGTATGACGATTCTAACGGCCCCCGAAAGAAAAAAATTGAAACATTATTAGATTGGTCTGGGGCCCAATATGATATGCTTTCATGGTACCGAAAATCTCTAACGGCACCCCTGCCTTAACTATTTCTTAAAACATCTGACGTGATATCATGTGAAAGACTAGGTTTTCTTGGATTTCATAACAAATGAGTAACACTGCAATTGTAAAACAGTGCAATTGTGAAATTGCCGGCCATCACCTCTAGAATCCCACGTCGTGCTGATACTGAATCACTAACTCATTTATTTTCAAGTTTCAAAGTTAGGAGGTAAGTTTGCAATAATGTTTACTACCATTTGCACTATATTCTCTGTAAATCAATGCAATAAACATTTGAGTAGCCCATACAATTTAAGTACACAGTGAATTATAGTAAATATAGTGAATATCGCAACTTAAAGTATACAGTCATACATTTTACTGCATTTTTTATTCCTGCTGGTTGGGACGTGAGGCGCTGTGCCCCGAGAGGTGACGCTCTTTAGGCAGCTAATGACAAGGCGCCCTGTGCGCAGACACGCCCCCTCAAACCGCGCATGCGCGCCAGGAGACATGGCAGCTTCCACAGAGGTGCTGGGCAGCGCTGGGAGTGCGCTTAGGAAAAGACGGGCAGTTTCGCCGAATGAGTCTGGACACCTAACAGAGAAGCAGAATAATGGAGATGGCAATGAAGAACCTGCAGAGTGTGATAAAACAAGTGACGTCACTTTGCAAACCGGGACGTTTTGGCTGACGCGAATTGTGATTCTTCGGTTCGTGGCGTTTATTTACTGTGAGTGTGATGCATTACCTTTAACCCACTCCGAAACAATTGAAGTATAATTACCCTTCTCGCTCTTTACTAAATGCAATAGATATATAATAATACACTTAAAAAAACCTAAAAGGTCACTATTCGTTAAAGGTGCTTATTGGACACTATCCAGTGCTGTTGAATATAAATCCAAGCTTTCCTTTTTGTTAGCTAAACTTTGTCCGTCACTTATTCTTTTGACTACTTGCGCCCTTTTCAAGATAGATTTATTTATATAACGGCACGAGCAACACAAGAACGATACTAACACGCGCGCGCGCGTTTGAAGACCCCTAACTCTTAAGGTAAATATTCACGGCCCATGTGACCATTTATACAATTCCCGAAACAGACCCTTCATCTCGGTAATATGAGGTTGACTCAAAATTATTACAGATCTCTGCAGACTGAGAAAAAACTAAGATATTACATATATAGTTGGACGAGAATAGCCTTTGAATTGTGCGTGATTTGTCCTTTTCTGGCCACCACTCTGAATGTGAGTCTCCACTTGCTGTTGCATATTTGTCTACGATCTTAAATATATATATATATTCCGTGCGTGGTACCATCTCTCTGTGTGAAAGATGCTGGCATTAATGTCTGACCCTGTGCTCTGACCTGTATACATATGTCTGTGTCTCATGGGATATGTGGAAATTAAAGCATTCCTATGTAAGTTAATGTCATTATTATCATCATTTAGCCCTGAGATTGTGATGTCGTTGGCCTCCCATCCGACTGACCGACGTTCCTATGTGTCCCTGTGTCACAGTCGTGGCGTTTTGCGTGGCTTACAACCAGAACAAGCAGCTCATCGGTGACCGGGGCTTGCTGCCATGCCGGGAGTACCTGAGGAGCGTGAAGCGTTACGTGGGCGGGAAGATCGGGGCGGCCGCCCTGGCCTACGCCCCCACCATCCTCTGGTTCCTGGACTGGGCTGACATGGACGCCAACCTGGACGGCATCGCCCTGGCTGGCCTGGCACTGTCGGGCTTCGTGCTGCTGGCGGGCCGGGCCAACATGGTGCTCATGTCACTGCTTTGGGTGCTGTACCACTCGCTGGTCAACGTGGGCCAGCTCTGGTAAGTGCTGACTGCTGAAGCACATGAAGGCAACCTTGAAAATGGGTTTACGAAGTGACTCTCGAGTGAGTCCAGAGTGACTCCGATGTGACTCCAGCTTGACTTCAGAGTGACTCCAAACTGAGCCAGTTCATAAACAGAAAAAGCACCAGATAACTCTTTACTTGTGGGGCCACAATGTAGTAGTACTCTCTTACTTAATGTATCAATTAACCAGAAACTAGAACGTTTCAGTTGCGTACTAATCCCATGTTTGTTCATAATGGTTAGTAACTTGTGCTCCTTCCAGTAAAGTGTTACCAAACACTGCCTCGCACATGATGTTGCCGCACTGAGCTCTCGAAAGCTGATGCTGCACTCGGAATAAGAAGCACTGCATGCTTAACATTATTCTGCTTTTATTAATAATCTCTAATTCAGCCTAAGCAATGGTTAAACGAATCAGTCCGATTAAATCATCAAACGTGACCTGTAGATTTACATCCCATCTGATACAACTGGACGTTCTTTATGAAGGTGATTCAGAGTAGTTGCCCTTTTACATGGGGTCGGGGGCTAATCTTGCAACTCCCACTGGCATCCGACTGGTCCTCTGAAACCTCAGCTTCAGGCACTGGTCTGGCGGAGCTGGCTGAGTGCCATGAAGGACTTGGTCAGCTCTTCATGTCATTTGTGGTGAGAGTTAGAGATCCAGAGCTGCGGTTGTATGCAGTCATGAAGGATCTTGAGTGTGTGGAGTAGAATTGGTGAGAAATCACAAAGCAGAGCACTTTCGGAGACTAGATGGGTAATACTAGCTGGCAGTGTCCTGCAGTTTGTGTCCAGTGAGATCCCTCACGGCCCAGCTTTACAGTCCTCTCATTCATCATCTCTTGTTTTTTTGTAGTTATATAAAAGATTATTCTTTTGTAGAGAAATACCCTCCAAATACTGCTTTTCAAGAAAATTAGGGTTTCGATTTTTAAGCCATTTAAGGAAATATGAATGGAAATTAGGTCCTGTTTTTGATTAGCGGTGTTGACTTTGATGTCGTCTCAGTTGCATGTTGATGGCTGATTGAAAAGCAGCCCTGGAGGGGGGGCTGTCCTGTGCATGCTTTGTGGTCTGTCCCTATGGAGGCTCCTGTCACGTGTGAGGAATGGTTACCCGGGCTCTTGGCCTTCTGTGTGGGGTGGTCTTCAGGAGTGGGGGGCGGGGGGGGGGCCCTTACTCATCATATCTGTGGGTAATGAAGGGGGGGGGGTGGCTGATACAGCTGGTTTTGGCTCTAATGGAGATGTGTGTGTCTGTGTGGTGGGTGGGTGATTTCTGGAGAAGTCAGTTTGGCGCTGGGACAGGTTCTTGCAGGTTTATACCAGGCTTAACGACGGAGGTGAAGGGTTGTGGGTTTGAGTCCCTAAAGGGGCCCTGGTACATTTGAATGAATTTAAACCCACAGTTGTGTCTGTCTTACAAAACCCACATGATGTGTTTTCTGCTTAATGAGTGCTGGGGCAAATGCCCAGAGTGCATTATTTCCCAAACTACTATTTGTATAATGGTGTAGTAATGAACAAGTCCCCCCCCCCCCCAATTAACACATAATGTAAAAGCCCGGGTCTGCGCCTGTTTGGTGTGTGGGTCACCATGATGACTGGCAGGGCAGCCTCCACACTGGATTGTGGTCTGGCCTGCTTCTCACAGGGGTGGAGCTTAACGCTCAGGTTTAGAGAGCAGATAGGATAAGGTGTCACCCCCCC